>VSDK01019043.1:609688-689450 GCA_009767595.1 Symbiodinium kawagutii
GGTTGCTGTTGTTGTTGTTGTTGTTGTTGTTGTTGTTGTTGTTGTTGTTGTTGTTGTTGTTGTTGTTGTTGTTGTTGTTTGTGGCATCATCATTATTCAACCTTGTCACTGTCACTCGTGTTGCAAAGAATATCATTCTGAACATTGTCATGCAGTTTCCCCAGCAAAGTGTGGCCAAGGGTCGGTGTTACACCCCCAAGGACATGTAACATTTGAACAAAACTCATCCAACAGTTGTACCCTTGGCTGCTCACAGCCCATAAATGACCAACCCCTAGCAGCTATGAGTTGGCTTATAACCCCTATAACTGGTAGTTAACCCCAGTTCAGGTACTTATAAACCAACTAACCGAAGTGGTTGGGGGCCCACCTTGTAGGATGCTCACATACCATGGCAATATGGCGAGCTGGGTCAAGGCTTTAATCAACCAACGTTCATGGGGGAGAACCACCAACAATCATAGGGAAAACACTGGTTAATGATGGGGGAACCAAGCGTACAGGGTTTTGACTCATAGCAATCTTGTTGAAAACATGAACTCTTTGAAACCACCGGCCAGTATGGTCAGACTACTCCGGGGCATCGCTTAAAATCTCAGGGGCTCCGACATCGCTCAGCTCAGAGTGAACAACGGTTTCAAATGGTCAGCTTCAAACGAAACAACCATTTGATTTTTTTTCCCTGCTGACCATGCTAATCTAAATATCCTGGTCATGTGAAATACGGATTCTTCAATGTGAAGCATCTTACGAAGAATGATATGATCCAGAACCTACCAAATTTGGGACTGCACGATGACAATGGACCCAAAACCTTCAGCCTCCCCTCACCGGCCCACCTTCTTCATGGTTCCTGACGCCAAGCCGGGTCTCGACATGTCTCAACCATGACTGGGGCACTGCTAGGGTTCACCCTGCCCCTATCAATTTGTTGGAGGTGCGGGGGTGCCCAGGGTGACGTTGACCATGATTCACTACTTGTTCGGGTCAAGCGCCCTGCACACCTGGCGAACATCCAATAAGTGACCACGCTAGTCGAACTGTTGAGTTGGGATGTGAACTAATTGCTATCCATTTTGCCTATGTCAGTAATGACTCATGCCAACTTGGGCATGGAGCAATGAACCACAATCACCTCAAGTTGCCATTTTTTTTACCGTAATCAACCATTCTCAACCATTGTGAATTACGCACCGCCAATAGGCCTATTGAAATTCCCCCTTAACCATCAAAAACCAACATTAACCATTGCTGGTAATGAACTACTAACCATGAACCATGAACTCAACCATTCTGAATCAACCGTTACCACTAAGCACTACTGATTCACTAACCATTCTCAGTAACCATTACCACTTACCGCTAATACCAGACAGTAGTTGTTTAACCATCATTGTTGCAGTCATTATCCCCTTAATCAGCTATTGTCAATGGTCGATAAAAAAAAGGATATAAAACAACTATCAACTATGGTTAACCATGGAATAAAAAACAACTATAAAACAAGTATAACCATCGAAAATCCCATGGTTTCCCCAAGAAATCCCATGGTCACCGCAGCTTCACCCGTCTCACCATCCACGGTAAGCCCCCTGCATCGCCTCGAGAGCAGCTCGACTGGCCGCGGCCTCGCCTCCCTCAACTGGAGCCAGAAACAGACGGCGACGCGACAGTCGTTGGATACCCGGCATGGTCAAGCTGGTGACCCGACATGGTGATTAATAGTGGTTAATAGTGGTTAAATAATGGCTAATAATAGCTAATAATCGTTAATCATAGTGGTTAATGGTGGTTGATAGTGGTTGAACCTTGATGATCATAGCGATTGGTCAATTGGTGATTAGCCATTCAATAGCGGTTGAGTAATAATGGCGAATTAACGGTTCATCATACGGGACAACGAGCAACAATAATGGACAATAACAGCAACAATTTTGAGAAACTACCACTTACCTGCAGTGTGGCAACCCACCAGGGCCTGATCACTTGGCTTATAAGTACGGTCGCTACCATTTATGGTAGGTACGACTTATGTGGCCTATAAACCAACTTATAACCCAGGGGTACCACTCTGTGGTTTTGGGGAAAATCCACGGATTCTTGGTGGTATACACCATAGTTTTAGCGCTATGTTTTTGAACTTGCCTGTTGGATCGTGAATTGTTGATCATCACTGTGTCGCAGAAATGGCTGATGGGGAAACCTCCAGGAAGGGCCTGGCTGATGGGACCTTAACCCACAAGGGTTCCAACGTAGATGTTCCCAGCCGAGTGATGATCATCACTATGGGATAGTTGACACATGTTGAGGCTGTTGGGCTTAGCACTATAATGAAAGGGCAAATAAACTGAAGTGATGGGTCATCGCCAAAGTTGATATGATTGATACCAGAATTCATTGATAATCTTATTAAGACATATACTACAATAATGCTAGCAAAATTGGAACTGCGTTGTCTATTTTGCCAGAATTTGTTGATCCACCATCGTAACAACATTTGGCAACAATAAAGAGTTGTACATATGGCTGTGGGTCAAAAGCGAGGTACCCCTGGTTCCCCTATCATTGACCATTGTTCCTTTTGTCTTTGCTGGTCATTATCCCCCATTCTTGGTTGGTTAATATTGACCCATAGCCATACTATGCTTGCTAATTTCTGTTGAGATTACACAAGCAACTTCTTGGTTCAATGATCAATGATGTCATTGAGACATGGTGGTTTCTCAAAATGGTGGGTACCCCCAAATCATCAAATAGCAATCATTTTTGGGAATCAACCAACCCTTTTTGGGGGTTCTCTCCATTTAATCATCAGCTTATACTTAATGAATGTCACTAGGATCTTGAATATTATTAGGTACAAAATAACTCTTCACACTCGAGAGTCCGAACCACAGGCATTGGTCTCTAACCAAAGGTTACATAACTTGCTAGTTTTTGGGTACCAGTCTCCTAGTAGCTCCAACTCGCTCCCTTTAAAGGGCTATACGGCTATACCCCTGGCTCCTTAGCTCCGTGCCAACCACCAGCCGGCTTGGATGAACTAACCAATCTTGGAGGCTTTGATGACCTGTCTTTGGATTATTGACCACCAGCCAACAAATAACTTTTTATTTTTGTTGACATTGTCTAACATAGATGCCTGGCAGGGGCTCCGAGTAAGACTGCTTCCCTACCAAAAGGTTTTTCACTGTTTATAAATAGATTGGGTATATAAAGGGGCTGAATCACTTGACTAAATTTCAGAGAAAAGCCTGCAAACCTGAGAATTTGCCCACTCAATAGTAACACATACTATTTTGGATGGTCAAGTCACAATCTATGGGGACCACCCTATTCCAACTGTCCAATGGTTTGCCATGATTGCAAATCAAGTGGCACCTGTGAGAAGTAGAGCTGAAAGAGCTGGTAGGATCCTCTTGTTGGCATCTCAGCTGTACGACAAAAGTCTGACAAACCCAAACAAAGTAGTACCCAAACAAAGTAGCACCCAAAAGTCTCAGTAGTACCTCAAAAGTATAGTACCCAAGAAGCGTAAATTCATAGAATAAGACTTATTCATACTTTTTCAATTCAATTCATGGTGGATAGTGACGATCTTTTGATGCTTCCGAAGGAACGTAATTGGCCTGGTACAAGGTGGGCTCCCTGGTTTTAAGTCGCTTAGTAAGCCGATTGATTATTCATGGTATCTACATGTATCCTACCATTTGCCTGGTAAATACCCTAGTCATGAACCAACTTAATTAGATATCTTAGCTAACGTCTGGAGGTGCCGGTCCCAGACGTTTAAGCTGAGCCATCAAGCCACAGCCGCTCCCAGGGAGCTCACGCTGCCCATCCTTTTTGAAACCGCAGGTCTTAGACCGTGAGCTTCGGTTCTCAGCTACGCTGAGCGCTAACGTTGCGCTGAGGCCATGGGAAATCAAGGGATCAAGGGCTGGCAGAGTTCTCCACAGCAAGTTCTCCACTATTCTTGCAGTTACTTGGAGCTACGTGGACTTAGACTGAGTTGATTCTGATCATTTCTTTTCAACAAAAGGAGAAGCTTATTGGATCCTAAAGGTAATGAAGCTTATGTTATCCTACGATATCCTGCGCTTAAACGCAAAAACACAGACGATGTAAAACACTGGTTCAAAATATCGCGCACTTCGCATGATATGAACAGTATACGTAAGAAATTACGATCTGCATTTTGAGTAGGCTTGTCAACATTCCTATCCCACCCATGAGAATGCCCACAACACGATCATTGTTGTGCAGTCACTGCAACATGCCGCAGAAATTCGGTTGCTGGCCAACCCTGCCAGCTTTAAAGGTCGAACACCAGCCTGTTTCTGGTGAAATCAAATGCATGTTAATCTACAATGCTGATGGACCACTTCTACCAATTTGCTTAATCGGTGGTTTCTTGGAAGGGGGAGTACCCCAAACATGGTTGATTTGGGGGTGCTTGAAGAAACACCAAATTGTAAACCAATGGTGAAATTGGATGAAACTGGTTTATCAAGAGCTGGATTCACCCCAACACCATTGACAATCCCCAGTAGTGTCGCCGAATCTGAGTTTTGATTTTTTTTGGTTTTGTCGATGGTGATACTGTGATACCTACTAACCATCCAAGTTCATAGCTACCTTTAGGGAAACCACCAGTAAGTTGGTGGCACACAGTTTCCGGACAAACCCATTGCAGTTAGCCACCAGTTTGCCATCGTTGAAGGATGAATTTCTCCCAAGTCTCCCATGTGCTGTGCAGAGTGTGCAGAGCGCGTGACTGTCGACCAAACCGCATGCGGCAAACCGCGCGGGAGCGACCGACAATTCTCGAGCCGACAAGTGGTGTGGACAAAAAAAATCTGATGCACCTTCGGCCACGCTTGGCACGGCACGCAAGGGAACCACAAGCATGAGTGTGTTGCACATTGAAACTCTAGGAATGACATGAATTCTGTCCTGCTTTCAAGCACTTGTCACTGTGTAGAACACATCGAGAATCTACAAAAAAAACAATCAAAGCAAAACTTCACTTGAAAAACATATTTCTAACCACATATTTCAATCAAATCAATCAAAACAATCAACCACTTGTTTTAATCACATTTCAAGCACCTTTCAGCGCGCCATGCAGCGAGGCTCTCTACGACCGCCCACAGGCGTGGTCATGCGCCGCCAAACTTCAGCGACCCGACTTCAAGGGTCCGACGCCTATGAGAAAGGCGAGACTTGTTGAACAGCTGGAGGGAAACGGTGGATACCTAGTAGTGGGTCATAAGTAGTTGGATGGACTAGCAGTGATTATATCTAACAGACTGGAAAATCATCTACCATTATATCTACCTAGTAATGGGTCATGATCAATGGGCTATATGATGTTGGATGATCAATGGTTACCTACTATAGTGGTACCTGGAAGCATAGGGATGGTTTGCATAATGATGGTTTCTCAACAGCTGGGGGGATCCCCAAATTATCCAAGACTAATTGTTTTGAATAACAAACCGTCCACTGTTGGGGGTCCCCTATTTTGAGAACTCCCAAAGGATCAATGGTTACTGATTGTTACTAGGTATATGTAGGGTGGCATACAGCTGGTGGTTGATGACGATTAAGTGGCCATAGACCAATGACCATTACTAACTATAGTAGAAACAGTATAAAAACGAATCAGTGATAACCAACAGTTGATCTTGATCAAGATAACTAGGAACCTAGCAGTCGCTGGAAATGGTGCTGCTGAATCAAAACGGCTCGAGTTTCGTGGGTTGCAAAGCGGGCACTGATGAGGGATTCACAAAATAATCTAACACATACTTCTCAAAAGAAGCATTGAATTCCATAGAAAAGGTCACGCTTACAAGATAGAACAACCAGTCATAAATGGTGCACAATGTTGAAAACTCACACAGTCACCAATTAAATACCAATAACAACCACAATCATTTAATTGCTAAGCATGAGTGACTGGTTCACAATATGCATGCATTTAGTGGTTACTACATCCTAAACTACATCCTAACAACCATTGAAACCATCAAATCTTAATGGATTTAGTCGTTACTACATCCTAAAAGATTCTCAAACCATCAAATATAGAGAGATCTCGTGGTTATTACATCCTAAAAACATGAAGACCATCAAATTTCACTGAAATTGGTCGTTACTACATCCTTAGAACTACTCAAACCATCAAATTTAGCTGGATCGAGTAGTTGCTACAACTTAAAAAAGATTAAAACCATCAAATTCAAATGGATTTAGTGGTTTCTACATCCCCGAAACCATGCTCTATTTAACTTTATCTAGTGGGTACTACATCCCAAAGACCATTGATCCGATCAAACTTAATTACTGGTGTTTAGCCTGACTCTCCGCAGAAGCATCTCAGGTTCCCCACTCTGCATCCGCGTCAGTCTCTTCTTCAGCCTCGGCGTTCGAAGTTGGGAGAACCTGGATTTTTCACAGAAACACAACGGTGCAATGGTGTTAAAGGAGTCATGTTTTTTACCGCCACAAAGATTAAACACATATATTAATATAAGTATAATATGTATATTTCAAGAGTGTGTGCAGCGTGCATCGAATAGTGAAGGTATATCTAATTGTATATGTATGTAAATATATCTATATATATATATATTCAAATATCAGTATATTTGATTATTGATACATAAGTAAATGTATATATATATATGTAAATGTTGCAAATATATATATATATATATATATGTATATGTATAAATAAGATATAACTAGATGGTATAAATTAGATATAACTAGATGGTATTGTATATGTTAAATGGCCTATGCTGGTTTTGGTGGCTACTCCAGCCCTTATTAGTCTAGCATTGACACAACTGTCATGTATGATCGATGCTTTTGTTGGTTGTTATCCACATCTAGGAATGAGGTTCAATCCATTTGCCATGAACCATACAAATCGGCTTCAGCCACTATCAATCACTTTCAACCACCATTCAAATCCTGACATACTAAACATGTAAGAATCAATCAACCACCATATTGCAATCGCCCACTGATGGTGCCGCATGTTTTTTTTTGGGGACAATACATGGTGGGTCATGGTGGTCTGGTTGGGCTGCTGCTTGAATCTAGAGTCAACGCTGTTGCATACAGCAAAGGATTCCCAGCTAAATAGGTTAATGGCTGAAGATGGGAGTGACAATTGACAATGATTGTGACACTGACTGACACAACCATGAATTAGGGTCAATCATGCTTATTACACTGCTTGACTATACTTAAAGGTGCTTGATCATTGGCCTTGATGATAAAGGTGATCATGCTTTAACATGCTTTAACACACTACGGAAGTGTTCAAAGTTGTGGGGTTCCGTGGTTGTGGCATGTGGCGGCCGGGCCGAACTGGATTGCTTGAGACTAAGCGTACATGTGGCATGCCCCAAGTCCGTGGGGAATAAGGTGGGAAAAAACGGTCGAAGAAAAAACATCTCCGAACATATGGAAGAGATCTGCGGCTATTGGTTGATAGTGGTTCACTAGTGGTTAATAATGGTTGATTCATGGTTGATAATGGCAAATCTATGGTTAATAAGAGATCTATCCTGAACAGAACATGTATCCAGGTTGCCCAACTCCTGCTGCCAGTGGATTA
The DNA here is from genome assembly GCA_009767595.1 of Symbiodinium kawagutii. Classification (NCBI taxonomy): domain Eukaryota; class Dinophyceae; order Suessiales; family Symbiodiniaceae; genus Symbiodinium; species Symbiodinium kawagutii. Next base: position 617,325 of record VSDK01019043.1, read on the forward strand.
TTTGGATCGGTTGCCATCCAGCTGCAGCTGTGTTCCTGAGGAGGTGTTGCATGTAGGTGCTTCCCCGCAGCCAGACATCCGCGTTTCAGTAAGGGGGGGACATCGTCACCAAATCTTGCCCCTGGAAGCAACATCAGGTAACATGGAACAACCACTATGAATTTCTACATAATCACCAACATCGCGAACTGCAACTAGGCTGACAGTGCCACTCACACGAGCATGGAAAAAATATAAAACGTAGTCCCCAACAGCTACACACAGCTACAAATTATTGACAAATGATAGGTCTGCCGTGAAGGAGTACGAGAGTGTGCCCCGGAACTCTACTCAACTGTTGCTGGTACCTCCGAACAATCCAAGTTCACAGCCACTGATAATAGGAAAACCACCAGTGACTTCGCGGCCATGACGAACTGGACAAACCAGGTGGCCTCTTTGTCTCTTGGGCACCACACAATGCCACACAATGGCCATCGCAGCGTTCAAGCTATAATCGTGTGTTGTGAGTGCTTAGCAGTCAGCCACCATAGTGCACCACAAGTATGTGCAGGTGCGAGTGTTCACTCAAGACTTTAGGGTGGACACATTGATGTAGCCACACACCCATGACAGAACCCGCAACTTCGTCGTCATCATCATCATCATCATCATCATCATAAACAATTCTGCAATACCAATAACAATATATAATAATGGCAACCATAATAACGATACCATCGATAACAACAAACAACAACATACAACCAACAAACAACAAAAACAAAAAACAACAACCAACAACATCCACAACATCACCAACAACAACAAGCATCACCGCAGGAAAACGCAGCAACAACCCTAGCTGTCCAAATTCATCCGGACTCCCGGTCACCCTCCTTGGCATCCAAGGAACTCATCAGGTAGTGTAATGGGGCTCACCTCAGAAGTGGTCACCCACCAGCTGACGACGGGTGATTTTCAGGGGGGTCGCGATGACGAATGAGATTGTTCACCGGGCTTATACGGTTTATAACTAACTGGAGCCTAGTTGAGACCCTGGTTTTGGCAGGTTTGATCTATTAAATTGAATTTAACCCTCCGAAACAAGGGTCATTTGGGATCCAGGTAACAATAGGAACATAGAAAGCCTCATGGTGGTTGATGATAGTCAATAGGAATTTATGTGGTAAGTGCGAATAGTGAATCATGATTTGTTTATGGATGGTGAAGAATAGATGGCATGACAACGACTATATATGAAACTTAATAATAAACTATTACGTCATTCCATGTATGGCATATTTGCCAGCATTCACCGATCAAGTTACCCAACTAAGGAAAATATACCATGCATGGAGGTTGTGGGGTATATCTAGTGGTGTCTGATCATGGTTGATGCTTATAGGATTTTGACGAGCCGCCCACCATCAGAAACTCAAATAGTTCTTGGTGGTAGGGACTCATGGTGGTATTCATGATGATGTCCTGGATTGATCCTGGGCATGGCAGCGATCAACAATAAACACCCAACCTACCAGTTGGTTAAACCACTCCTGGTAGCTCCTTAGCTCTCCCGTTAGAAAGGTATAGATGTACCCCTGGCTCCTTAGCTTCCTCCCAACCAACAGCCAGCAACCAACCAAAACGATCATTCTGATCGGCTACTTCATGCTGAGCTTGTAATTATGCATAATTAAGAATGGTGGTGCCATGAATAAAGCAAAATCATTGCGATTTGGGTTAGCGACAAGTGGTGGTGTATGCTGGAGTTCATGATTCATGATTGTCATTCATGTGATTTGGTCCATCATTTGTGTCTGATTGGCAAATGGTGCGGGCCATCATGAGCACCGGTGGGCGAGTTCCTCATGGCTGATGGCAAATGAAGAAAGGTATATGCAGTTGTAATTTGCTGCTCCTTATGATCAGAATGATCACCATTGAGTGGTTACAACTAAACTATGATTACTGATTCATTCAGGATTCTGGATAAGATGGGATCATCTGCTTTTTTGGGGTCCATCCTGGAAAAGCCGGTCCGGCACTGGTATAAGCTTCAGAGTTCGAACTCACTGGTTTATATGCAAGCCAGAAACGGATCTATCTATTTAGCTACCTACCTACCTATCTTTCTTTCTTTCTTTCTTTCTTTCTTTCTTTCTTTCTTTCTTTCTTTGTTTCTTTCTATTTGTCTATCTATTTACCTATCAAGATGATGGTGTTGATGATCATGGTGTTGTTGATGATGATGATGATGCTGCTGCTGCTGCTGATGATGATGATGATGATGATGATGATGATGATGATGATGTAGCTGATAGCTATACCTTTTGTGAGCTACAAAAGGTGTCGCCTTTACTTCACTGCAAAGAAACCAGATGGATCGGTCAGCCCAGAGAGCTGCTCTCAGGTCCGGCGGGCATGTGTCGGCAGGCGGCACACGATGTAGTCCATTGACCCTGACTACAATTCATAGTCCATGAGCTGTGTCAATGACTACAGTCATTGATTGAACTATAGTCCTTTGCGTGTCATGACCGTTGACATGAACCATAGTCCGACATGAGTCCATATGTCTATTGAATACATTGTGGAGATTGAACCATAGTCCATGAGTGTCTTGCAGATCCACAGTCATCATGGTTCAATGTCCAAGACCTCTTGAAGCTCGGACCTGACAACAGTCTCCGTGTCAGCCCCTCCGGCACTTGCCAGTGTACGTGTTGGCCACAACGAAATTCTTGATAGCACCGTTCTCTCTTCTCTTGCTCGCACTGGAGGACCCGTGAACTTTTCAACACCAATCATCCACAAGCAAACAACAAACAAGACCAGGAAGGGCGCTTTCACTGGTTGGGTCAAGGATACATTTCATTGAACTTTGACACGGATGCTGCCGGTTGAAACGCCAACCAAACGGGACATCGAGTTGAAGCGGTACAAAAGCGTTCGCCAGTTTCACCTGGCAAACTACCAGTATAGCTGCGACTTACCACTGGCTGGATCTCCCTTTGTTACCATGGTGTTTTTTGTGATGCCTTATCTTTGATTTACTGCAGCAGGGGCACAGACCTCTTTGACGCAATTGAAAGTGAAAGAAAGTGCCTTTTCTTTTACTATTAAGAAATCATCAATTAACTATGAACCATTCGTTTGCCACCAATCAATCTATGTGCAAATCATAGGTAACCATCAATCACCCTTAATAAACTTCAGTAAATCAAAAAATATCACCCACAATTAACTTAGACTACGTAAACTGATCCCATTATAGATGGTTTACCACTGGTGGAAAAGTTGTTGAACAAAAACAGTAAAGAAAACTGCCCCCCAACCAACTCCCCAGGATGACGCCATGACCTGACGTGCCATGGCCCCTGGGCCCCCGACAGGGCCCATGTTCTTCGCGCGAATGGCCAAGTCAAAGACATCGCCGCATTTCAAACCCAAATAACCTACAGCCCAGGGCGATTTTCGAGCTGGAAAATGGTGGACAGGGGTTGTCCTTTTCAGAGCTGGACCCCTACAATCAATTGATTGCAAATAACCAATGGTTATAGGGGTCCAAAACCAATGGTTATAGGGGTTTGGACCCTAGGTTTTGAGGGCTGGACCCCTATTACAAAGTTCGAAACCAATGGTTTGTAAATCATTCATGCTTAAAACCATGAAGGTCAGAAGGAAAATCCACTTGCTAACGGCGATACGGTAGATCATGGTGGTGTGCTGATGTTTTCCGTAAAACCACTGGCTAATGGCGGTTACAAATCATTTGAAATCAATAATCTTTAGCAGGCTCATCATGGCCAATTATGAGCGCATGGCCCAGTATGTACATGTTTGGTTGGTGGTGGAACTACCCGTCTTCAAAATCTAAGTCAACTGACCAACATTAAGCAACCAACCCTTCCAAATACAAGTGGGAAAACATGCTTCAAGTTACCAAGCAAACATGCATTATTTATGCGTATAATCAAATGTGAACTGTATATAATTTTTGTTGCTTAAGCTAATAACCAAAATGTTTCAAGTTACCAACAATAATCAAATTTAAATGTTAACCATCTAAATAACTGGTGTCCAAAACCAACTGCATCCCACTACTTGTGCTTTGCCACCGAAACTATTGGAGTATCAGAGTCGTAGATCGGTTGGTTTCTAAAGCGACCACCCAAGTTATAAGTGGTATATCTACTATAAGTGATAGTTACCCTAGTGAACTAACCTGAGTTAGCTGGAGTTAGCTACCTCGGGTGTACCACTCTGTATCGGTATTGGTCAATGATGAGCTTGTGCGTTACCAATTCACCAACTACGACAGTCGTAAGAGCAAGCGACTCTTGCACCAACCCATGTTAACAAATCATTGGGTACGCATCCAGTCCCCAAGAAATTGTGTAATATGCAACCAATCAACCTGACAACAACGACCATCATATCAACCAATGCAAACGACCGACCAAACCGGCTCTGTCGCTCCCATCAAGCATAGCTATGAAGATGCCCAGAATATCTTAGTTGTGTATGGCTATGGATCCATAGTAGCCGACCAAAAAATGTCAAAGTGAAGATCCCAACAAAGACCTAGTTTGGTCATTTCGGGGATGTTCGTTTGCCAAGGGTACCAGGTATTGATCCACACCTGGTATGTAAATGATCAATGTTGTATATATATATATATAAATAGGATATCAATATTTTTTATAGGTATAACAACCAGGTATACAAATGATTGATATGATGACAATGATTGATGATATGATATGATACGAAATGATATGTTTTGCTGTTCTCATTGCCTGAAAATTGCCTAGTTATATTTAGAGCAAAGCAAGCTAGTCATCCCTCCCAAACATGGGTGGAGCGAGTCCACTCATTGTAAAAGGGAGAGATGAATGCCCCAGCAAAGGTACCTAAAGAGTTATAAGTTGGTTGATAAGCGATTTAACTCTGCTTAACTATATTTAATGATGGTGAACAATGGTTTCTAATTAATGATGACTATGAGTTGGTTAACCAAGCAATTGAATTCTGATTTATTTGTCACAACCAGCAGTTTTCCTAGTTATAACCTAAATGCGCAGCACTCCTTCCTCACGGTCGAGGGCATAGCAGCGATATACTCGCTCTCCGAGCTCTACATAGAGCACATTCCGTTCATGGTCATTGGAATGAACTGCCCTTGCAAATTGCTCCTTCGTCAGGCCATACAATAAGTTTATACGTACTTCAGAGTTCTGGACACTGATCTTTCGCCATGGTGACGGAGGAGGAGATACTGGCATAGCTTTGATGGCGGGCTGCTTGCCCGTCTGGCTTTCCAAAACCGTTGGCACAGGGGTCTCAACTATCTGTTTCAAAACTTTAGCACGCGTAGGGCCGCGTATGGGAAGGGTTTCCAGGGATTTGATCAATAGCATCGGGGCCAACAGCATCTCTGATGGACAATTGTGCTGCGCGCAGTGTAGTTCCATGGTTTGAAACAAAATCCATGTGAATGGGCCTTCACGCTGTTTCGCAACATTGATTCTTAACCACTGACTGTATCTAAGAACCAGTAGCCACTACGTTTCCTTGCATCATTTCTGGCTATCAACTACCATGAATCACTAAACCACCCAAAAACATCCTAGGCGCTATAAATCATCAGTACTCAATGGGTGATCACTGCCAAAAATCATCACAAACCATCAAAAAAACATCATTCAACCACTGCTATCCATCCTTTCCTACTTCCAATAAACCATCATCTAATGATGAATCGCCATTACCAGCCATTCACTCATAGTTGCAGTTTACCACTGTAATCGTACCAGAAATCATTGTTACCCATCAAGAAACCATCAATAAAACCATCATTAAACACCAATTAAACCATCAATGAACCATCAATTTACTACGATTGATGATCAAACCATTATTCAATCATCAACAAACCATCATTTACTGGTTGGTGGTTTCAACCCATATAAAAAAGTATTAATCAACCAACCAACCACTCGTTATTACTAGGAAAATGCAACATGTTCATCAAACCACCAATCAGTGGTAGTTGTCCAACAGTTTCTTCACTTCCTGATTCTCTAGCCCAAGGCACCTCATTGCTTCTGGCCAACCAGACTCTGACTTATTACTTTTCTGGTTGGTGGTTTCAAACCCTTCGAAAAATATTAGTCAACCAACCAATTGCTAATAACTACTAGGGAAAATAAGAAATGTTCAAAACCACCAACCAGTAGTTGTTTAACCATTACTGTTGCTTATTGTCCCCTACTATTAACCATTATCACCCATGGTTAAAACCACCAACCAGACTATCACTTTGTTACTTTTGAATATGTCCCAATAAACCACCGCCACCAGCATTGTGCACCATGTTCACCGCGGTGTCCCGGGTCACGCCGCCGCGGATCGTGGTCCCGGTTCAAGGGCAAGGCACTGGAACTATGACCTCGAAGGTGGTGATGGTGATGGAACTAGTGGTGATTAGTAGAGAGTGGTGCCATAATGGCGTTAGTGTTTAGTGGTTACTTGTGGTTAGTGGCTATAGTAGTGGTTAGTGGTGGTTCGTGGTGGTAGTTTGGAACTGGACTATGATTCATGAGGGTTGGTGATGGTTAGTGGTCAGTGCGTAGTGGCGAAATGATCTGGTTCGTTTACAGAGTTTGATGATGATCAGTGGTTAGTGCTGGTCATGCTTATTTGGATGTGCACCCCCACGGCGAAGGCAAGTAGACACAATTCCCAAAGTTTCTAGGGGTTAGTTCAGCTAGCTTGTAGGGCATATCTAACCATGGTGAACCAAGCCCAGCTGCACATCCAAGTAGTGGTTGGTAGTGGTCAGTGGTTGTGAAATGATGGTTGCTTGATGGTAAACTAATGATTGATGAATCGTTAATTGATGATAGTTGAAGTGATGACGATCTGACCATGAAGGATGGTTGAATGGTTGAAGAATTTTTCAAGGATTGTTAAATGATGGTCAAGTGCGATGATGACAGTTCAGGATGGTTATCGCAAAAATGGCACTCCGTCAATGATGGCTACTAAACGGGCAAATAACACATACATCTATTTGTTTGTTTTGTTTTTGCATGATAAACTCTCATTTCACTGGTATGTCCTGAATTAGTCCCCAAAATGTTGGGATGTTTGTAACTTTTTACCCTGCAAATGGCCATTCAGCAACCACCCATCACCAATCACACAAGGTGGATCAATGCGGGGGTCCCCTAGTTATAAGTTGCTTCAGATGGGTTTATATTCGCCATTTAACCATTCCTGGTAGTTACCCCACTTATAAGCCAACTTAGCGATTCCTTGTGCATTCCTCACCCAACTTTTTTTGTCCAAGTGGCTGAAGATGGAACTGTTTCTCTGCCCCGACTCGCTTCCACCATAGGCCTCAGGCACAAACTGCTCGGTGCTGCGGTTTTTGATGGCGTTTAATGGTTCTGAATGGCCATGCCATTGATATTTGATGCTAGTTGATGGTTGCTACTGGTTGCTAATGGTTGCTGCTGGCTGTTAATGGTTGTTAATGGTTGCTGATGGATGTTGAATGGACATTTCAAATGGCGAAAGGTGATCAAGGTTGTTAGTCACAACCATAAGCAACAACATGCAGCCAACAACTTGTGGCATTGCCAGCGGTGGTGCTCAATCGCGGCTCATAAATCCTGTGAGAGCATCCATGGCCATGATCCACGAGTTTGCATGCGACAACTGCGCTGCATCCGTAAAACGATCATTTTGATCATCGCGATATCAACCATGATCAAAATTCTATCTGGACAGGTATGACTCAATAAAAACCAGTTGCCTCCGCGCATCTCAGGAGCAATTCTCCTCACGTGGGGCCTATGTTGCGACAATATCTGGTTGGTGCTTTCGACCCCTATGAAAAATATAAGTCAACCAACCATTTGTTACTAATCGCTAGGGGAAAAAAACATGTCGATCAAACCACCAACTAGATATTGAGTTGATGGTTGCATGGACGATGGTTGCGTGGCCTATGTCATCTGACAACTCCATCCTGCCAGTCCTTCACCGGTTTCTGCAGTGGCAATGGCCCATCGCCCCCGGGCTCCCGGGCCAACCAGCCCGTCCCGGGCGGAGCGTATGCCACGCCCCGGTCGCCGAAGAGAGATTTCCAGCGCGCCTCGCCCTGCAAGCGCTGTACAGGTGCCCCGCACAGGCCATGCCAACTTGGGCCAGTTCACTAGGCTCACTAATGAAGGTTAACCAGATTACTATGGAGCAACCTTGGGATTAACCCCAATGAATAGGCTAACCTGCTTAATAACTAGGCTAACCTTGGGTCAGTTCACTAGGCTAACCTGCTTACTCTCTGGTAAACCCACATGGCTGGCTGGAAAATCGACCATTTTGTTAGGAAAACCTTGGGAAATCATCCATTTATGGTGGATTTTCCAGCCAGCCATGTTGGTTTACCAGAGGGTAATCAGAGTAGCAATGATGGTTGACCCCAATGATTTTGTAGTAACTGATGATGGTTAGCAAGACTACAATCGATTTGTTTTGGTTTACGGAACCTTGTATCAATGAACATGGTTGATATTTGGTTTATCATGATGAATACGTTCTTTCATTTCATTCCTATCAAGATGAAAATATTGGCAAGTAGCTACAGTCATCGGAATGGTTGGTGAGCTGGTTCATGATGGATAATCATGATGCTTAATAGGGTAGCTACATGATGATTATTTGATGGCTCAACATATTAGCAACAGCAAAGAAAAAAGCAAGACCAAGACCAGCAACATCAAGAATATCAAGAAGGGCACCAGCAACATCAAAAACAACAGCAACAAATATAACAAAGACAACACAGGCGGATCCCAAGCCATCAAATAGATAATTGGATGGTCAATTTTCATGAAATTCAGCCCAGTCACTTTTCTTGAAAGGATAATTTATGAAATTGGGTGGTTAATCAATGACAATTGATTCAATGAGTGTGCCTTATAATGGTGGTATGGTTCCCACTTCTGGGATCTGCTGACCGCATTGAGCCGTAAACGCCCTCACCAAAACTCATCTTTTTCAATGGCTGCTGGTAGTAAGTTCGCAGCATTAACATGTAGATTTCATTACTGCAGTTGATGATGATCAGTGATCATGATCCTGCTTCTTGTGGTGCTGAGGATAAAGATTATGATTATTGTAATGATGATGATTGTCATCATCTTAATGGGTAGTACGAGATAGCATACGATCCCTACAATCCCCTATCAACAGCCACATGATAAAAAACAGGATCATTGAATACCACGTGGGCAAAAACGACCGTGACCACCACCGCCATCGCCACCGCCAAAACCACCAGCTCCAGCTCCAAAACTACCAATACCAGTGAATATTCATAGTGGTTGATAGCCTTACAAGATCGATGCTTCAACCGCTTGTCAACGACGCAACCAGGACTGGAGGATAGTGACCCACCAAGCAACTAACCAAGCAACCAACAACCAACCAAGAAACCAAGCAACCAAACAAGAAACCAAGCAACCAAGCAACAACCCACCAACCAACCGGGCAACCAAAACCTGGTCCTGCCTCTGACTTCAAGCAAATGGGACTGCAAGGGTCCTGGCTGAGAGCAACCTTGGAGGTGATGTTTTTAAGGTGGGATCACTGAAATGCAAATGGTGGACACATGTGGGCACTGAAATATAACATTAGTGCAGTAGTTGAGATAGGTTGTTCTATGGTGGATATGGCTGTGGGTTAAAACCCTGTACCCCTGGTTCCCCTATCATTAACCATTGTTTTCCCTTTGATTTGGTTGGTCATTATAAGCCATTATTGATGGTTAATATTGACCCATAGCCGTATGTATCAGTATATGTACAGTCTTGAATTGTTCGAAAGGTGGACGGGTCCTTGCGATGGTCTCGGCCCTGCATCCTCCATGCACGGCCAGGGGTGGTCACCTGTGGCCGGTTGTAGCGTGGCAATGGAAACAATTTATGCCTGGTCGGTGGTTTCAACCCCTATGAAACATATGGTTGCTAACAATTAGTAGGGACCCCCCAAAAAAAATATCATCACAAACGATTGAAACAGGATGGTTTGGGGGGTACCCCTATTTTGAAAAACACCCATATTCGTCAGCCGATCATTAGTCAATAATCACCAGGGACAATGAAGAATATTAAAAACCACCAACCAGTTTGGATGTCATGTGCGTGACAATGACCCTTAGGCGTGCTGGTTAATGATGTTGATATATATATATATATATATATATTGATGTCAGTGTTTTATAGTCTTGCAAAGTATGAACACTTCGCAATTGTGGAATTTATGGATGGTGAACACATGATGATGCTCATGCGTGCAATGCTGATTCTTATGTAGGCGTTCAATCATCTCATGGGGGTGCAACCAGAAAAGCCAATGGAGGATGTTTGATTGTTGATGACCAAATGCGACCAGCAATGTTCATTGGCACTTGATACTTCATCCCATTGATTGGAAGTGCGCAACAGATCCACTATGTCCGTTTAGCCATTTGTTAATTGTTGCTGGTCCATCCCAAAAACATGAGTCAATTGGATAACCGCCGCCAGGCATATGGTGGAAACTAGAAGAAACGTTTGAAATCTCCAAGCGCTCAACCATTGGCGGTCGCAGGAATATCAGTCAAGCAGTTGAAGTCATCCCAATCCATGGCGACCGACGGGCCTGCCGAATAAAAAACGAATTCTGGGGATTCGACCCTCATACGGCTGTGAGTCAAAACCCTGTACCCCTGGTTCCCCTATCACTAACCATTGTTTTCCTTGTTATTGTTGGTCATTGTCCCTAATTATTGGTGGGTTAATGTTGACCCACAGCCATACATGAACTCCATTACAGCAACATACAGCAACCACTCGGAGCCGGACCAAACCAAGTGTTTCCTAGTTGCTACTGCGTCATGAACCCCAAAGTTTGGGTGCTTCCAACTTCCCTTCAGTTGGATAATTGGTTGCATTTGGGTCTTTTGGATGTTTCCAAACTTCAGTTGTATGGGTCTCTTGAATCGGATTTAGATGCTTTGGATAATGAACAAATGCTTTTTAGTGCTCATGTGGGCATATTTAAGCATTACTTTGTTACAGTAGCCGCTGATTTACTGGTAAACAACGTACATACAACTTATGCGGTGAGGTTGGTGTTTCCGAAAAGGATTGCGTCCCGCCAAAGCCACAAATGATAGCTATCATCTTTCATTAAGTACCAATCATAAACACATCCTATAAGTACTGATACCGTATTGATATTTGGGATAGATGGTTGATAACCATGTACCAGTATTCAACTGTCGTATTGCTAATGGTTATTTTCCACAGGTATCAACCATTTTCGGAATTCATTAACACCATTATTATACAGCATTGACTGGTTTCAACTATGAATTCCCAAGACTTCCAATCATCGATGAGCCATCAATTAAGCACTAATAAAAGCAATCGTCACTGAGCCTTCTAAATCATGAAACCACATTAAACCATGATTGACCATACATGTAATTCTTACAGGTTTCAGTCTTAAAGAAGTTGACTGCCCTACACCATCCCTGCGCATGTGTGAAGATGGACGATACCTTAATTAACCATCATGAAACCATCATTAAACCATCATTAAACCATCATGATTAAACCATCATTATACATCATTATACAAGCTAATGGTGGTCCAGACATCATTAAACCATCATTAAACCTCTTTAAGACTAATCCGGTCCTTAGCAAATCATGGGCCAAGTCTGCGGACTTGGCAAATTCGAACCTCTGATGCGCTGAGACCACTGTGCTCCTGTGCGGCGGCGGTGCGGCATGGCCGGTGGTGGATGGTGCTGGAGGATGGTCAGCGAGGATGGTTCAGGATGATGCCTGAAAAGGATAGGTGTGCCATGGGTGATGATCACTTGATGATTATCAATGATGGCCCATGGCTGTTGATGACCAGCAAAGATCAGCTCAATGATTGATCCATGTTTGATAGGAATACCTGCGAGTGGATCATTTGGAATACTAAGTTCAGGCCCACCATAAACCAATCGAGTCGGCATGAGTTTAATGATGGCCAATGATGCCTCGTGTTTGTGGGGCTAGTATTTCTTGGAAAAAACATGTGTTAAGTGAACATTGGTTAATATCCGTGCAATGATAATTTGAAACCATGTCAAGGCCAATAGGGGTTGATACTAGTAAATATTGTCCAGTAATGACAAACAGGACAAGAACCAGCAACAATACCCCAACGTATGGCCATTACCAATGGTTTGTTCATGGTCAATACATCGGTAGTGCAAAAGAAGTCATATCACTGGCTGATCACGTTTAGTGATCGATGACGGTGGTTAACCAATTATCAATTAAGGGTAAACAAATGCATACAAATGCCTGTAATAGTTAGCAATCAAAGGATAATGAAAGGGGGATCACTACTAAGCACCACCGGATCGGAAATATGCGCTGACTAAATTTTTAAAGGAGATATATTTTAAAAAGCACAACACACAGTATAAACCAACCGTATGGCGCAGTCACACGAACGATGCGGCGGAAGTTGTATGACAATGTACGGCAAGAAGGGTGCCGCTATCAAAAAACTCAATGCAACAAACACCGGCTATGAACATCCAACTGCTGGCAACGTTGCAACGGTTTGGTGAAAATGTGTTGATTTAGTGGGTTTATGAGAGTTGATTTGATAAGTTTATAATTATGGGTGTTTGATAAATTGGGGTACCCCTCAAATGGTTGGTTTCTTACTATAAATGCTAAGACAAAGGATGATTTTGGGGGTCCCGTATTTTGAGAAACAACTATATAGAATATAATGATTGATCTATGGGAACAACAAATGGCTGAGTCAACTTACATGGTTGGCCGTTTTGACATTTCACAAAGCCAATTCCTGCACACCTCTGTCCTTTGTCATAAATCTGTTCCAAGGCTGGCCATTGTAACATTTCACAGAACCAATCCCCAAAATGTCTGTACCTTTCGTCATGTTTATGCTTTAATCCGGTTGAGCACAGGTTAGGAGCGATGCCAATAGGATGCCGCCCGCTCCCGCTGGTTGAAGTAGCAACACGCATTTTACGTCCAACATGTTTTGGAATCTGCTTTGGGTTCTCACAAGCAATGGTTGGCTCTTCGATCCTCAACTATTCCTTCATTCCTCAAATCCCTTCCTCCCTTCCTTTGCGATCGGCCGCCACCGGGGAGTCGGCCGCCACCGGGCGGTCGGCCGCCACCGGGCGGTCGGCCGCCACCGGGCGGTCGGCGGGCACCGGGCTAGGAAGATAGATTGCATGGATTTTATGATCGGTTCATGGGGAGAAAGCATCAGCGAAAAAATTGTACGTTCTGGTATTATCGCGCATCACCGTGGGCGTATAGCGACAACGCGTTGCATGGAATGTCGCCGTAGCAATTATAAACGAAAAAACACCGGTGGGTTTTCCTTCGTGCATCTGAGCTAAACTTCGAACCGATTAGCGATAGATAAGTTCGCTCCCCTGCAAAAATTCAAACACATCATGGACCGTGGCAAAAACTTACATATATAGGAGATTATGTCCATCCTGGTTTTGGGAAGTCCCTGGTTTGGCACCGTAACTGTTTCTTGATCACCGCGCGTTTCAGATTTGGGTTATGCCGATTATGCCCCTCTTGCGGGGCCCCCCACCAATCCCCACCATGCAGACAAGACCGCCATTGTAAGGGGACCACCAAAAAAACAATCCATAATTTGAAACTGACATGAATATTTGTCGCTAATCAACCGTACAGAAAAATTAATCATCGCTAGAGTCCGCCCGAAATTCAGCTGAAATGCCCGATGCAAAATGGTTTTTTGATGGTCCCCTCAGAGGGGACCACCAAAAAACCAGTTCAGGTCCTGGATTGGTTTTTTGGTGGTCCCCCCAGAGGGGACCATCAAAAAACCATTTTGCATAATAAGGCATCCACCGGACTAGCGATAAGTACGTTTATTCCTCACGACCGATTAGCAATAAATATGTTTGCGTTGCAAAATAGTTTTGTGATGGTCGCGTCTGGGGGGACCACCAAAAAACCAATCCAGGACCTGAACTGGTTTTTTGGTGGTCCCCCCAGAGGGGACCAGAACTGCTTCTTGATCATTGTGCATTGCAAATTTACGCGCTGGTCCCCTCTGGGGGGACCACCAAAGAACCAATCCAGGACCTGAACTGGTTTTTTGGTGGTCCCCCCAGAGGAGACCATCAAGAAACCATTTGGCATAAGGCATCCATCGGACTAGCGATAAATACGTTTATTTCTGTGACGAGCGATTAGCAATAAATAATTATGCTTTTCCGTTTACAATGATTTTGTGATGGTCGCCTTTGAGGGGACCGCCAAAAACCAATCCAGGTCCTGGATTGGTTTTTTGGTTGTCCCCCCAGCGGGTATTGGAATTGCCTTTCATTAACGGCAAAAATCAAATTTCAGTTTTTTTCCCCTTCCAAATGATCACCCAAAAGCCAATCCAGGACCTGGGCTGGTTTTCCAGCGCAGCCACGACAATGACAACGATGCGGACGATCATGAGTGTACATTGAGCGTATACGGAGTTTTTGAGAACAATGAGGATGATGATTACGATGTGGGCGATGAAGAGATTTTATTGCGGAGGAGAGCCGCGATGATGATGATGACAGCACTGACGATGACGACGATGCAGATTGTGATGATGATGATGGTGAAAGCTGGTGTTGCTGATGATGGCGCTGGTGGCCACGATTATGTCAATGGCAGTGGTGATGAAAACGAGGTTGATGATGATGATGATGATGATGATGATGATGATGATGATAACGATAATGATCATCATCATCATCACGATCATGAGAATGATGTTGATGATGTAGCAAATTCATGAGAAGTGTTCACCAGAAAGTAGCGGGCAGTTTCTTAAAATCAAGGTTCATTCTTGAAGCCCAAGCTTTGAATCTTTGGCTTTGCAAACTATTGAAGAAACACTGTTTTGGCCAACCCTGACTTAACCCCTTGTACATAGGCGACCATCTGGACGAGTGTCTAACCCCAGAAAACCGAGCGTAGCCGGAAATCTTCGCCAAGGGTTGTCTGACACAAGAAAGGACCTGTTGTTGTTAACATCATAACATTAATCATCATCAATTTTCCTTAACCACCCATCCATCAAGTCGTGGATCTACCCGGCGAAATGACGAACTCACTTTTTCCAAGCAATCTGCGGTGCCAAATGGCGAAAACTGTCCACGGAACTGATAGAGAACCTCCTGCAGTACGGAAAGTTGAGAACAGCTCTGGATTCCAAAGTGATGCCTCCATATGTCTTCCATGTTGGTAGCTGCAACTCGGTCGTTGATGATCCACATCCACTACTATGGCATGGCGTTCGCTGGTTACCAATCTTGGTCTTGCCCCCCAATTAGATTTATCACTCAAGATTTGCCACAAGCAAGTTATATCTACCATCAACCTGGCAGTTTCCAAGTCGTGAACATCTACTTGCCAATCAAACGTGCATGGCATCACTTTGAGTCGAAAATTTCCATCATCGCCAGCACCACATCTCCGCGGCTCGAAAACGAGCGCCAGGGCTGGCCATCGGCGCAAGGGACCAGGCCGGCGCCAGCCGCCAAAGCTCAGAGTGCCCCAGCAGCTTTCAGCTTGCCCTCGAGCTCTCCGGCTTCCTGCAAGGGTACCAAGCCGGGAGTGCCACCTAGGTTCCGCGCTGGCGTGGTGTTTGCCTGGAAATCTGCTGGGAACCAGGAGTTGATCATGAAACCTGGCTTAAACCATGGTTTGTGAGGATGATTTCGGGGTTCAACCATGGTTTTTGATCGTCAAAACTGGCTTAGACCATAGTTGTTGATCATGATTTCAAGGTTCAACCATGGTTTTTGATCGTCAAAACTTGAGTAAACCATGTTTGTTGAGCATACCAAGGTTTATAAGCATCAATGGCAAAGAAGGAAAAAAACTGATATGCACCGTCAACAAGAGTAATTCTGAAGAATAAGTGAGCCAATAGAATCAGCTAGTGTTCCAATAAATAATTGATTAGTCTATCATCAATGATCATAACCAATATTGGTTTGTTAATCTTGAAAATCATCCGTGGCCATGGGAGGTTTGCTCGAATCAAATAGCATGAAGCAACGAGTCATCAAACGAGGGAGAGAACCAATGCAAGAAGAGGCCTTGTTTTCAGGACAGTCCACTTTCAGGGGACTGATTGGGACTCTTGAAGTCATGATAACCAAGTATTGGATCCAGTAAGAATCACTACAGTAATACTTTTCATTTATGCTAGGTTTGCTTTCCTGGAAGCCAATCTGAATCACTGGCCAAGTATCAATTCCTAGCTATTTTTGATACTGGTCTAACTAGCTGATGGACTCATCTCAAGCAAAGCCCCATTACATTGATCGTCAGTAAAACATGTGATTTCTCTCTCATTGACAATGTGCTGTGTCCGTGCTGTGGGTCATTAGCCCGTGGAAATACCGTCGAAACGCTGAGCAAAAGCAACATCCCTTATGGCATCTTATTGCTCTATTCATAGATTATTTCTTTTGCATCTGTAGTCGGATTCATAACAGCCTCCCAAAATTCAGCTCAACACCCAAGCGCGAACTTCATCAGTAAATAAGTTGCGCCACCATCTGCTCAGCAAGTTGAAGTAGGATAGCTCGAATGATTGATCATGATAGGCTACATAAGTCTACTAATGATAGGCAAAAGTTCGTTTGATGTTTGCCAAATGATGGTAGGTTCACGACGGTTGGTCAATGATCGTTGGTTGATGATGGTGTGACAGCAAGCAACGGCAGAAAACAAGTGTGGCAAATGACCTGCTGAATTAATTGAACACACCAGCTTACGCTGAGCCGTGGTGATATCACGTTGTGCCACTAAAAGCAGGCTTATTCAAAACCAACACAAAGAAAGCTGTGTTGTGAAATGATTTCATGGCTCATTCAACTGCGTGTTGCCAAGGAACTTTGCAGTACTTCAAGCGCTCCGATTCCCATCTCTGACCAAAATGATCTTTTTGGGCTGGTTGGGGGAGCAACTCTGTTTGTAGACTTGGCCAATCAAATACTTTGCACCTTGCCATCTAGCATCTGCCAACCCAGCATCCATCACGAGTCTGACTCCCCAGCTACCCTCCCCATCTGAAGCCCCAGATACCAACCGCGTCACTGTACCCCCAGTGAGGGAACTTAGGTTAGTTCAATGGGGTGACTACCACTTAGGGTAGATCTAACTATACTTCAATGGCGAATCCAAACCACCGAATCTACCCGGAATTGCAGCAGAGTCACTGAAGATTCTTTATAAACCATCAACCACCAGTATCAACTATACTCAACCGCTATTGCACCCCCTAACATCACTGAACCATTGACCATGATCACATTCTAACCATTACTAACCATAACCAACCATTACCATCAATCCTGAACCCCCTTAATATCCATGATCACAATCACAACTATGACTTATTCTGAACCACAATCATAAGAACTAACCGGTATTGAACCCCCTTAACATCCCTTCTCAACCATAATCAACCATAACTTCGTCAACCATCTATCAGATTCCAGTATCATGAACCAGAACTATCCATTAAGTACAAGCATAACTATCCACAACTAACCAACTAACTATCCACAACTAACTATCCATGTTGCAGCTTCATCCCCAGGCGCCATTCACCACGGTTCGCCCAGGCACTGAAGAGTCCTCCCACGCTTCGTCCACCGATGAAGACGTGCGGCATGGACGTCTGCATGGTCATCTTCCCCAGCTCCGCGCGCACGGCGGCGCCCTCGGCGTCCAGGAGACCGGGGATCCACTCGGGGCCAAGGACCACCTCGGTGTACCTGGGGGGCGGGGCGAGGGGCTGGTGCCAGGGGTAGGTGGGGGTGGTTGGTGGGGGGGGGTGGGTGCCATGGGTAGTGAGGGTGGGGGTTGGTGGCTGGTTGGTGGCTGGCTGGTTGGTGGTTGGTTGGTGGTTGGTGGTGGTGAAATGATGCTCAAATAAGGGGAATTGATGGTGAGATGATGGTCAGTTTGATGCTTCATGGATGGTGAACTGATGGATAAGGGTGGTTGGTAGTGGTTAATGACTGATACTGAGCGTGTGATTATTGTGCGTGAATGTGGGTGATGGTTGAGAACGGTTGGTAATGGTACGGCTAGAGGTCAAAAGTGGTGCCACATTGCTTGATAATGATTCATGCTTGTTAATGCCTGGACATAGGTGACACTAGTGAATAGCGGTGGGCAATAAAAGCTTCGGTAACAATGATGCGTAACATTGAAACCAAATGCTGGTGGAAACATGTATGTCAATCAGTTAAGATCTTAGTAGTGGTGACATGTGCTTAGTGTCAAGACACAGTTACCAATGATTACCACACGTTATTGATCATGGCGGATGATCAAGGTTGAAAATTCAAAGCCAACGTATATTTCGCTCGCATTTATACAGGCCCCGTTGCAAGTTTCACCCAAACCATCACTAATAATGATCATTAAACAATCAATTATCCATCAGTTAGATAACAATCAACCCTCAAAAGTCCGTCAGTAAGAGTCATCATGTAACCATCAACTACTAGTATCGTCATTCAACCAGCATCAATTGACCACAATCAACCATAGATTGAGCATGAATCAACCATCCTCAACCATGAAGCAACCCTTCTGAACCACTAATCAACCATCCTCAACTATGAAGCAACCCTTCTTAACCATGAATCAACCATGCTCAACCCTGCAGCAACCCTTCTCAACCATTGATCAACCACCATCAAGCATTCATCAACCCCTCCACGGCTTTCTTAACCTCTACATTTCCCTAGCATCCTTGTTGCAACGACAGCTCCAGCAACCATCAACAGCACCGAGCTGCTTTGCTCCCAAGGAGTCCAAGAGCTCCTGCGGCGGTCCAGCTATGGGAAAGCCATGGGATTCGGGGTTAGATCCAGATGCTCGAAGCTTTTGATACCAGTAGGATTGGAAAGCCTCACTTGTGCTTGAAAGAAAATCCACGACTTCTCATGAACAAAGAGGTTTTGGTAATGGTACGTCTGTGTACGTCTTACCTAGCTCATATCTAGCTGGTTGGTGGTTTCAACCCCTTCGAAAAATACACGTCCACCAACCAACCATTGGTTGATACTTGGGGAAAATCAAACATGTCAGTCATAATCCGACCAGCAAATCTTCACCTCCCAGCATGCTTAGACCCACCGAGCCACCCTCAGACCCCAAGGTCGACCGCTCCTTGGCTTGGGAGCAGAAAGGCGACAAACTGTAGGAGTAGATGACCACCGGGCTGCTGCTAACCTCCTTGTCGATGCGTGCACGCACCGCGGCGGCATCATAGCTACCGGCCTGCAGCGGTGCTTCGATCCTCGGTTCTGCTGACCGTGGGGATCCCAGGTGCTCCGTGGATGCATCATGGATGCACAACGAGGATCTGGGTCACAAGGAATCTGCTCAACTGATGAAAGTCAAGCACCAAACTATGGCCATGTCACCACTTCACCACCATAAACCTACCACCAAGATGACAAAGTCAACCACTGAACCACCACAAAAACACCACTAGGTTCAACATAAATCAACCACCTCGAAATCTACCACCAAGATCACAAAGTCCACCTCTGAGTCACAAATCAACCGCCTCTTAGTGCAGCACCTCTAGGTCAACCAACTCCAAGATCCTCTCTATCACCAACACTCCTAACCATACTTAACCATAGGAAATCAATCCTGGTTTCCCTATCAAATATGGTTTTCTGCTTCTTTCAACCAAATTTCCCTGGTGGAAATCCGGCAAAATCTGATGGTTTCTGATTTCCCCTTAAAATCCTACAATATCACATGGCTTCCTTACAGAATCGCATGGTTTCCCTAAAACATCTTATGATTTTCCATGGTTTCCCTCTAAAAACCGACCAAAATCCCATGGCTTCCAGCCCTTTCAGCCCACCTGAGTCGCTTCCAAGTGGCTGGGGGATGGGCTTCAGCAGCCCCGTCACCACGCCGCTCACCGCCTTCAACGCCTCCGAGGGCATCTGCACGTCGGAACCCGCTGCCGCGGCGGGGCCGGCGGCGCCCAGGGCGGCCACCAGCCCGGGGACGGCCTCGCAGGGCCGTGGGCCTATGGACCTTGGAACTGGTTGGAGCTAGTGGTGAAGTGATGATAGTAGTTAGTAAACTAGAGTTGGTTGATAGTTATTTACTATAGTTTACTAACTACTATAGTGATGATAGTAGTTGGTAAACTATGGTTGATCGTGTCTACGAAGCTTATTACTATGGTTGATAGTTATCACTAATGTCTATCAATTAGTATAGTTTCTACTGATGATAGTTAGCAAAACATCGGTATAAGACTAGTAATGATCAATGATCAATTAGAACTTGAATAACTAGGAACTATAAATACATGGAACTAGTGTTATAGTATGATTTATAAGATATAACTAGTATTGATAATATAACTAGTATGATTTATAATCATTTATGTTTTATTATTATCGTTATTTACAACTATAATATAACTGGTTCCAAGGTCCAAGTATGATTTATAATTATCCATGGAACTTGGAACTTGGAATAACTTTACGACAAACTATTGAGATAGGGTTTATATGTATAAATTCTGCTTATTGTTGGTCGCTGCGGTATTTTATCTTTACCCTCATAAATTAGCACCAAGCATCACTGAGCATGAATATCCGTCATTTTTGCTACTTATTGCATCCCCATTACCATGGTTCATTCACCAGTCATTATTGCCAATCCAATCTCTAAGCTCCAACCATTAGCCAAAATCATCGCTAAGATATTGTTATTTCCTACCGTTGTCTTGAGCAGAAAATACGAACAATCACAAAATTGAATATCTTCCTGCTAGTCAATTGGCAAATGAAGGTAGTTAACAGTGTCAACATGGCCAAAAACTTCTGATCAACCATCATTGACCATAAGTATCAACTAGCATCATTAACCATCATCATCAACCGCGGCCGAAGAACATGTTTTATTTTCCACTTGTCATGTTCACCTATCAACATCATCTATCAACATCAATAGCCGCCATTCACCACTGGTAACAATCATTCACCAGAGTTTTGCCACAATTCACGACTTACGATTACATCAACCATCCTTGACCACCATGTAG
Organism: Symbiodinium kawagutii; assembly: GCA_009767595.1. Taxonomy (NCBI): domain Eukaryota; class Dinophyceae; order Suessiales; family Symbiodiniaceae; genus Symbiodinium; species Symbiodinium kawagutii. Next base: position 638,556 of record VSDK01019043.1, read on the forward strand.
TTATCTCACCATAATTAATCATTATTCAATCAACTATACATATTGATTATTCTGAGTTATAGTGCTTAAAAGTGAATGTGCTTTTTTACAATCATGAACCACCATCTATCATCATCAACTCATCAAGCATAACTATGTATTAATCAACAATTATCAGAACGATTTCTAACCACAGTATCTAAGTCAACCAAACTATTTCAGCCACTAAAACATCATTATCAACCACCAAAAAACATGTATCATAAATAGTTATTTACGAGCTATTTTCAACCGTTTCTTCTCCACTTGATCAAGCTGGTACTCACCATATCAACCATATATAACTACTATATGAACCACGACGTAACCACTATCACTCAACCATAGCAATCAATCACTGTGTGACAAACCACTATTAACGACTAATTGCCAACCACCATTAACCCCTATGAATCAACATGAATAAAACACTACTAATACTGTGTTGTCACTATCAATCACTACATGGCTATTTCTCAGAATTGGGTGCCCCCATATCATCCAATATTAACCGTTTATAGGCAATAAACCCGCCATTTTGGGGGTTCGCAATTTTAAGAAACTCCAATAGTCTTCGTTGAATTGACCACCACTAATCACTACCAATAGTGTGTTATCACTATCAATCAGTATATGGCAGTGGGTCAAAACCCTGTACCCCTGGTTCCCCTATCATTAACCATTGTTTCCCTTGTTATTGTTGGTGGTTATCCCCTATTGGTTGCTTGATTAATATTGACCCATAGCCATATCAACCCACCAACATCCACCAACCAACGTCTTCGTTAAGACCTCCAAGGCACTATGGTTGCCAGCGTGCGCCGCGCCACGGAGGAGTCTTCTCCAGACCTCGTGTGGCGCTGAGATGAAGCCATGGAGCTATAGGGGTGGTGGTTATATAGGGGGTTGGAGGGATGAAACCATGGGAATTTAGAGGGAAACCTTGGAATTATATATGGGAACCATGAGGTTGTCTATGCTTAGCTATAGTTACCAATGGTTACATCGGGGCTATGACTCCATTGTTGATAATAGCGGATTATGACCAACAATTAACAAGAAAAAATGTGAAAACCAATGGTGGTTTTACAAAATAAGCGACCCCCGAAGTTATGGATGGAATTTACTCCTATGGTTAATATTGGAAAAAAAGTGGTAGTGCCCCTGGAGAGAACACCCATATAGTGTTTCGTCACCAAGCTTCTTCATGCTTGCCTACTATGGTTGCATCCGAACCCCGAGTGCACATGCAAGTAGGGCTGGCGGATGATGGTAAGTGATGCTTACATGATGGAAAAAGAAGGGCTACATGAAATCGTTTCTTGATGGTTGCTTGATGAACCGTTTACTGACAATGACAAATAATGTTGATAGTGGCTCATGCTTACCGATTGATGGTTTATGATTTATCTTAATCGTGACTGGTAATGTTAGCCATTGAGCATGGTCACGGATGAATAATCATGATTAAAGGTCGTCTGGGCAATTTATGATGGTGAATCATTGAATCATTATGAGTACAGTCGTCAATTTCAACGCTTCATGTTGACTGTTGACTGAAAATGAAAGCCATTAGATACTGATTGATCATGATGTTTGCTCGATCAACTGATTCATATTGTTCATGGCATCATTCTCACCAAGTACTCAATGACGACTGTGTTTCATATAACTGCCATTTGGGCGTTTCGTAAAATAGAGGTATACCCCAAAATCATCAAGATTTAATCATTTTGAGCAATAAACCAACCGTAACTTTGGGGTACCTTATGGCTTGAGAAACCACCATCTGGGTACACCGGTACACCACTCCTCGTAGCTCCTTGGCAAGGTATATATGGAGGCTCCTTGGTTACCATTGATCAATCAGGACGAGATGATCTTGGAGCATATCGAATGATGCTTAAATTGTAACGGTGAATCAGCTGATGTTTCAAAATGGCCTGTGATGTTTGATAGAGGTTGATACTGGTCGATAGAGGTTGATGATGATGATACTGGGTAAACATATTAAATCATATTAATAATGCTGTCGTAGAGCTTCATGGCCAAACAACCTGCACCGTGAACGCAGTTGCCATGATCAAGCATCGTTGGGTCCGTTGTTGGATGCTTCATTGTTGATGACATACGAGTTCATCAGCATGATCAAGCTGGTGGATTGCTAGCTCTACCAGCATTTGTCAGCTTGGGATCCATGACGAAGCAACCATCATCGAAACTGTCAGCTTGCGTTTTCACTGAGCCAAATAGTAGCAAGCTGATTGACTTGAATCGAGGACAGTCTCCGACCAAGCTCAGAGGTACTGCTTGATCAGATCATGTGATATGGTACCCTACAGTCATTTCATATATTTGGTCAGATCATATCATTGATCAAGTTTATTCCTTAACAGTCATTCTTTGATCCGATCCGATCCGTGGCTTAAGAGGTCGTCCGGGTGGTACTCGACGAGTAGAAACCTGGCCTCCACCGCCAATCAAAAGCGTTAACGTGTTTTGTTTCAAAGTCATTTTCTGGGATTTTCAATCATATGGTGGTTTCCCAGAATAGGGGAACCCCAAAAATGGTTGGTTTATTACTATAAATGGTTAATAATGGATGATTTGGGGGGTCCCCTATTTAGAGAAACCACCATATGGGCATTTCTCAAATTTGATGACCCCCCAAACAAAATTTATTACGAAAAATGGTTTATACACTTAGAAACCACCATATCAACCAATGTTTCACACAGTACGAACCCATGCTCACCAAGGACTAGAGAGACCTACAGAATCTTGCCCTGCAACGGCCAGGAATGCGTTTTCCAACTTTCAACGGGCCCATGTTCATCAATCATTTTTACCCACTAATTCTAGATGTCAAACAGAATCGACCATGATTGCCCATTTTCAAAGGAAAATCCACATTACCCCCCCCCCCCAAGTTTCCATAAACACAAGGTGAAGTACCATTGAACATTCTACCATTGCCTAACTTTAAGCACCATCGATCCTCATGGTTAAGAACTATCATGTCAAACGCCATACCCATCATTATAAACATTGTTGTCAACCACCATCCCAGCCATTCTCAACCACAACTGTCAATCCATGCTATCCTCTGGAAATCAAACATATGATTCATGGTCTTCCAGGATTTCCCTATAACATATGGATATTTTCCAGTCAACCACTAATGAACCACTACGGTAATGGTTGATTACAATTGATTACCCATCTATATGGTTCAGGAATTCACTGCTCATCAACCATTAATCAACCATAGATATTGAATCATTACCAGCCAACTGTTAGATTACTAGAGTAAAACCAACTACTCACCAAGTACTCCACCATTCACGGTACCATCAATGAAGCATAAATCACCCATCAATGAACCTTTCATCAACCATTATTCAACCCTTAATGAACCACTTTACTGACCCGTAGCCATACTTCACCAATCTATACCTGGCACACATGGCCCCCCACTCTCCGCACCAAGTAGCTCGCCATCAGCTGCCTCTGCTCCGTCGGCAGCCAAGAGGCTTTGAAACGGCTTTGGGGAGAGCGTGGTGGTGACTCGCCACATGGCGAGCTGGGTAACCAACCATCCAAAGAAATGGCGCAGCTTTTGACCCTAGCTGGTCAACGGTTGGTTTTCACGTATAGCAACTAACAAAAATACACAGTAGAATAGCTGGTTACTATAAAACATTAACAAGCTCTTGTTGTAAGGGCTATTATTGAATCGTAAAAAGGAACTCATCATAGTTAGTAGTCGGGTTAGATGTTAGTTCAGCTACCTGGTTCAGCTCGCTTCACCAACCCTGGGCGCACATCCAAGTGGTTTGGTCACCAATGTGAACAGCAAGGCGTGCATGGGTTTTGACTCACAAAACATATCCGTCACTTGACAGGAAACGTTCCAAAATCAGTCACAACTGATGGGGAAACCAGGTGCAAAATCCAGGATAGAGCATCAACATCTCCAATTCCCCCCCATTTTTTCGAGGGAATTCAACCGACCAGCCATTTGGTGAGAACATGCCAAAAACCAATTTGAACCTCCGAAAGACTTGCAAACAATGAGAAAAGATTTGTATTTTTAGGCAATGAAAACGTATTGAGGGTATTTGTTTTTGTGCCCAAGAGCTGTCCGAAAAGTAACTTTAAAGACTTTATGCAAACCTAGTGAGATTCTAGATCGACATAAGGTACAGGAATAGGTAAACCAGTTACTTTTATGGGGATTACATGGGACTACCAGCTTTGGGTAAGTTTTTCATCATCGACCCCTGCAGTTTCACCTCTAAATTTTCATCAGCTGCGGTGTGGTTGTGCTACAATCCATCAAGCCGATGACTACCACAGCGCGTTTTGATGTTGGTGATGTTCTTGTACTGTGGGTGATCAATATCCAAGCAACATCAACCAACAAGTTCTGTGTTGGTTTGCCACCGATAGTCTTGCACTTATCGCAGCAGCAACCATCATTGGCCGGTTGGTTGTTTGACATCTCTAGTTTGTTCCCTTTTGCTCGGTATACTGATATGGTGGTTTCTCAAGTAGGGGCCCCCAAAACTACAAATGGTGCACAAAGGATGATTTAGGGGTACCCCTGTTTTGAGAAACACCCATAGGGATATGATATTTTTTTATGATCCGCATCGTAATTCATCAACACCCTGGGCTTCCAAACCCTGGAAAAACGTAGGGTTCACTTCTAAACCCGAGGTTTGAAGATGAAACCCAGGGTTTGCAAATTCCTGGAAATTCAGAAAATTATGAAATTCACCAAACTCATCAAAGTTCATCCATCATGCGGTCCAACCGAGATCCCATCATTTCAGATTAAAGACTGGAAACAAATGCACCTGTGTGTGTGATCTTAATGCTTATGTCATTGAATCCAATTACTGTATGCAGCGCAGCAACTCCCATGAATGCAAGAATGTGACCGAAATCAAATTGTTTTGCGCCACGAATGCTCGTACGTTGCGATGTGATTGAAAGTGGGTACCAAAAAGCACCCTAAATTGCAAAGGTTGCAGGAAAGCCTGCACTCTTCCCAAAAGCAAGCTGTTTGAGTTGGCTAAAGCCTGCGCAAAAAGCGCTATGTTGGAGGTACTTTCGGCATCCCTGAAACCCATATATTATCATATATTTTATATGGGTTTGTACGGGAAATATACGGGGTTTGTACGGGTTTTATACGGGTTGAGGAAACCCTGGTTTTCTTTCACAAGCCCGAGGTTTGATATAAAATATACGGGTTTGTACGGGAAATATACGGGGTTTGTACGGGTTTTATACGGGTTGCGGTTTCCCAAAAATTCAAACCCGACTTTTTTTTGATAATGTTTGATTATTGCTGAAAAAATGTTGACAAAACTATAGTTGGATTGGTCCATTTCAAGAACATTTAGGCACAGTCCAGGGAAACCAGTCTCCAGCAGCACTTGGAAAGATTGGGAAACTTTAGCCCAATCTTTTGGGAACATATGGTCTCCACTCCGCGGGTATTTTGAGGGCTTTTGCGCCTCTCAAATAATTGTACAAAGCATCTAAACCAGCATTCTGCCAAACATCGCTTTCATGCCATTCCAAACTAGTCAGGGTATGGATGGCTGGTGGAATGACCTCTGGCAACCGAGATATCACGATAATCTACATGTAAATGCCCTATGAATCGAAACCACACATGTTATAAGCCCATATAGATGGATGTTGATGGGAAACCCGGGGTTTACAATGCAGACCCTGGGTTTGGGCCATGGATAGCTCTAAACCCGAGGTTTAAGTTCGAACCCTACAAAAATGTAGGGTTTCGATGCTTAGGGCACTATATAACCAAGCCATCATATCCCTGTGCGATTACTGTAATGGATGTCAACTAATGTGATTTCAGCTGGTTGATTCCAACTCCCTGTCGGCTACTTCCCCATTACTTAAGAATCGATACATTCCTATTATTGCTCCTGCTGATCTCCTACGAAACATTCTTGCTGGCTATCCATGGTCACTAACCATCATCAAGCCAATCACCAAGACGGAAACAACCAGGAGTAGATGGAAAAAAGGGACAAAATCAACAATCAAGCTATACACCGGCATCAACCAACTACTGGCAATCCATGCTAATCGCAATAATTGGGAATCCCTGATGCCCTAATGATTCACCAACAGTTGAAAATTCATTGGGATACACCGACAGCAGCCAACTAGTGAATCCCAATAAACCGTTAGCTCACTGATGCCAATCCCCAACATCAACCCATGAACTATCTCACCAACCTTTACTGATCATTACCCAGTCTTGGTTAGTAAAAATGATCTCGTTGATGCTTAACCAATACGACCACTTGCTTACACCACTCCTGGTAGATCCAAACCACTACGAAATTAGAAGGGTATAAGGATACCTCGAAAGGCTCCAAATCGTTTCTCGCAACTGGAAGTTATAATAGTTGCTTTAACCATTAGCATTGCTTGTTATCCCTTATTATTGACGGTTATGAAAGGTTACATCCCATCCACTATAAAACCCTTATGAAACCACCAACGAATAGTTACTGAAGCATTATTGTTGGCTATTAGCCCCTATTATTCACCACTATGAACGTTTCTTAACCATTACAAACAATTCCACTAGCCCCTATCAGTGACTTGTATAAGTCCCTATAACCATGGGAATATCAACCGTTGATGACAGCGACTCCCTGACGCCATCCTTGCGCCACCGCTGCCGAGGCGCCAGGGTTGCCAGCGTGCGCCGGGCCAACGCTTCGGTTTCACCAGTGGATGACTTCCTAAGGCGCCAATGACACGGCTGCGGGGCGTGGAGCTGAGGGTTGGTGTTGCCAATGACTAGTTGGTTGGTGGTTTCAACCCCGAAGAAAAATATTAGTCAACCAACCATTTGTTGTTGCTAGGGAAAACAAATGATGTTTGAAACCAATTAATGATATTAATGGTTAGTGATTAATGGTCAATGGTTCATGATCCGGCGCCGCCGCGAACAACTGGTCAATTTTGATGGGTGGTTTTTCATGGTTACTATTGATGAGCAACTGATATTGCTGCAGAGTTGAATCATAACCATGAATTAAACAAAATGGAATTTAGAGTAAATAATGCGTAATGCTTCCAACCCCCGGCAGAGTCAAAAATTGCAAAAAGATCTCCTCCTTCGACAAGTGATTGCCTTCAGAATCGCCCCGACTCAAAGAAATGTTGTCGAGAGGAAAGATGTCGTGGATGTATTTCTTCTGCGCTGCCACCGAACCAGTGCAGGTATTGTAGTGCCGGTATTGAATTGCCGACAGTTCGGACCAAAGGACTGAGTAAAGAGCTCTCGCGGTTCGTACCCGTTGTGCACTGCATCCTTGATCAACAGGTCCACCCCGTGACGCACACTTCGCCACTCTGTCTCCAAACTACTGCTCTGCACCGCACAACAGCTGTACGTCCGTGCGATCACGCATGCCTTCATGAGCACTTGCTTCGGCGACTGATGCTCCAGCACCCTGTCCATGGCCCGACTACACACGTCGTATGCCTCATCATTCACCTTCATTACCTGCAGGGTGTGCAGCAGCTGGACGAGGTCACGAGGAAAAACTCGCCAGCATCTTGCGGGTCATTGACATCCCGCAGGCGTGCAACAGTCGTCAGCCATACTACATGGTTCTTGAGGGTCTGGACATGGTACCCCACCACGTCGATTTGCCCCTGTGGCACGTAGAGCTTCAGGTTGCTGTTTCCTCAAGCCAACGTCCCGGTGTGCACCGCTATTGGCGCGGTGCTCTGCACTCGGTTTTGCCCTTCCGCAACATAGACCGTAAGAGATCAAGCGCAATGGGGATGGGCAAGCTGCAATTGCCAAACGCAGCATCGGTGTCACGCACCCATGACGTATTCCACGCCACTGGTCACGCTTCTCCCACGTGACATTTCCACCGGGGATGCTCCATGAACTGTGACAACGAGGTGCTCACAGCGTTCCACACTGTGGAGACGCTCGTGCTTTCTGACCAGCGCCGTTTCATGGATCTGAAATATTCTCTAAGTCGGTTCAGCCGGCTAAAAGCATATGATGCTAATGGTAATCATGTAGCATCATTCTCAACTGCGCGGTCTTCACAAGCTGAACGTGCTAAATAACTTAATGGAGAAAAATGACCAACAACTGCCAAAACTGGCACAAATGGAAAGTAATACTAATAATGACCATGGCGGTCAAAACTCATAGTGAATAATGATCGCTAATCAAGGCCGCCATGTTCAAGACCATGAATTTAAACAATGATGGTTGCATCACCGCTGGTAAGGACTGACACATTGCAAAAACCAACAAATAATACCAGCGATGGCTGCTGTGAGTGAACAATGTATTACCAATGGTTATTGTCCATTGAAACTAGCAACGGCGGCGGACTGTCAACTAGTGACAGTCAACGACAAGCTAGCTGATTATTTTGCCAAGCTTACAATTGGAGCAAATCCTGTTTTCCAAACGCATTCGTTTTTTTTGGCGCCTTCAGTTAGAACAAGTGAAGCACTTCGGGGGGATCAGGTATTCTAAATTTAGTGTTTTGGATGTTCTAGCTGTATGGCTCACCAGCTAACCGAGCCTGCTTTCGAAGCCCGTGGCCAGGGGTCAACATCAGCCATCACAATTGCTTACGTTGATTCGGATTGATTTCAACTGATTTCAACTGTTTTGATTGTGTTTGCGCATACCTTTCCAAAAAAGGCCAGAGCAATGGACAGGCAAAGCAGGCCTGCAGTGATGTGCCCGGAAAAGTCCCAAGTGAATGGCAAATCCAGACCTGTCCAACTGTGACCGCAGCGCTCAAGTCCAAACCTGGTGAAGTTTCATCTGCCACTTGCCAGTCTGAGCCAATATTCCACCAACACCAAATAGCACTAACTTGCATGCGACTTTGAAGAAGAAGGTGTAACGCCTTTGAACAATATCAAGCTATGAATGCTGTCGAGCAATGCCAGCATCTCAGGCTGTTGCAGCAGTCGATGACTACAGTGAGCCTGTTGCGCTGCCGTGCAACTACTTCCTGGCTCTCTCTGTGGCTCAATCCTGCCTCACTCCCTGCGGCGAGCTCTTCACGAGGAACTCACTGATCTCAACGTCAGTCCCCATTTCGGCCGATGACGGCTGACATGCGTCGAGAAGGTTTGCGTCCAGATGTCACCCAGCAACTGGATGTGTTTGGATGGCAGACTACGATTGATCCAAGATCCAATGAAGGGCCAGCCACAGACTTGCGCCACATAGGCGCCCAGCCCTCGTCATGGCGCGCCACTGCTACAGGCTTGGGATTTCTGCAGCAACTCTTAGAAATTCAATTCCTTCGGGCCTAGAAAAACAAACACGATCAGGCCCACTGTCGAATTCTGCTTTCAATGCCATGTCCAAAATGGTGGTTGGATCCTGGCCTTGGCTCTTGGCATCTAAGACAGCTGCAGACAAACAAGTGGCCATCTTCCAGCAAAGCATTGAAACGAAACTCATCCATTCCTGCGCCTTGGCTTTCGAGAAGTCAACATACTTGGCCCTCAAAATTTTGATGGCTTGGTGCACGTTTGCTGGAACAGTTGCATTTGGCAAAAATGAAGCTGGCGCAGCTGGAGCTGGAGAAGGTGGCGACAACACTGCCTGATCCTGGTAACACAAGGCCACCAGGTTCACAGCGGCAAGAAGAAGGTGAGCCCCCAATGGCCCTGCTACACCTCCTCTTTCAAAGCAATTGAACTCCTCCAACGCACTTTCCCATCACCCTCCTCCATTTTGTTTTGCTGCAAACGACTTCCAATTTTCAGTTGCTTCAGGAAAGAGCAAGAAGTCAGCAATTCCTTGCTAATTGAAATGACGCTCATAATGCATGCCCAAAGCAAGCACCTCCACTGCATTGGCAGACTGTGGGATTTCAATTCAAGGAGCCCCTGGTGGCAAAAAATGGCCAGCACCCATGTGAGTCTTGTGCTTCTCCTGCTGCATCCGGCTCAGGGCCCCAAGGGCTGTCCTCCAGGGCTTGCTCAAATGCAAACTTGTTGGTGAACTTGTCACTCAAGCTAATGTAGAACAGGAGCCTGCCACAGCTTTGGTCTCCAGCCTGCCACAGTTTTGGTGTCCGTCCGCTCGACACCTGCCATAGTTTTGATGACGATGGTGGTGGTGGTGATGATGAGGAGGATGATGATGATGACGACAAGGACAATGATGATGATGATGAAGATGATGAAGATGATGATGGTGATGATGATGATGATGATGATGATGATGATGACGATGCTGATGATAATGAAAATGATGATGATGACGATGCTGATGATAATGATAATGATGATGACCAGGAAATGATGCGGATGATGGTAATGATGATGATGATGATGATGAGATTGATGATGATGACGGTGATGATGATGACGACGGCGGCGACGATGACGACGATGATGATGATGATGATGATGATGATGATGATGAGAATACATATCAGCGATATACAGATTGATAAGTCAAGAGGTAAACCGGTAAGCACATAGTTATATAGAATCAAAGGTAGGCACGCAACTCAATAAATAGATAGATCAATCGATACAAAGATTGCAAAATAAATGGGTAGATCAACAGATGGATTGATGGATGGGTGGATGGGTAGAAAGAGAAATAGATAGACAAAAGGAAAAAAGAGCAGCCAAATTGAAAAAATAGATATAAGTTGATCAATATCGGTCGGAAAAAAGATTTCATAAACATGCAAAAATTGAAGTCTATCTTGTCGGCAAATTCGCAGGTACCTTGGGTCAGAATGTGAGGCTGTCAGATGTGTAGATATGAGATGTTAAGATGTGAGGTCTGAAGGATTGAGAGGTTAAGACGCAAATTGTGAAATTTCAACATTTTAAGATGTAAGATGCCAGGCCAGATGTGAAGGTCCGAGATGTGAAGACGATATCCGCGATCCAAGCTCCCAGCATTGTGTTCTGGCCAGATCCAGCGCTGTAGCTGGCGCAGGCAGCTCCGAACCTCGAGTGGCACAGCTTTGAGCGGCGCAGCCACGGCCATGAAAGTCTTGGCGCCGACCTTCTCCGTGGGGCTGCTGCTGCGCCAGGCGCACCCAAAGCCCAGGAGGCAAACTGCCTGGGCGCCCTGCTGCCGACAATAATTGTCGGTTTCACATCGAAGTGGATGATGCCCAGCTTCCGCAAGGCCGTAAGAGGGGAGAGCCTCTGTCACTGGTCCCGCTGGCGCTGGCGCCGCTGGCGCGATCGAAACCTGCAAACATCCAAGTAGATGGCGCATCTCTGATTTGGCTCTGGGGGTTCAATGAGTAGACATGATTGACTAAGCCTCAAATGTCCGCGCTGCCCATGTTGCATCTGATTGTCTTACCAGAAACAAAAGGCTGGAAAAATATCGCCATGGCAACAAATGCTTTTTTTGATCACTCGTTCCATTTTGGAATTTTTTGCCAAGCTCCTCGCCTGGAAAAAGAATCACCGGTAGTGGTATTTTGCACCATCAGGAATCGTTAAACTCTAGTGATCGTTCACAGTTCGACGGCTGGAAATAGCGACACTTTTTATATAGAAACCCTGGTGGATTGTCCATTGCTATGGTAGATCACCAAAGGGTTTCAATCATGGACAAACAATAATTCGACCATCACAAATTGTTGATAATTAATCATCGTTTCCTGCCATAATACGGGTGTTTGTCAAAATTGTGGACCCCCCAAAAAGTTGGTTCACCGCTGTAAATGAAGTTATTCAATGATTTAGGGGTACCCCAATTTTAAGAAACACCTGTATATTGACCATCACTAACTCTTCGTCCATCGCTGTTGACAATTATTAACCATCGTCGAGCCTGTTATGAGGAACAAATCTCAATCAAAGTAGCAGTCATTATAATCATTACCATCAGTACTACTTGCCGAACTTCAACCACTACTTTTTGTCAGCCAACCTGATTACCCGTCATTGAACTTTCATTAAGCCAGCTCCTAGCCAGGCATCCTCAGTTTTGACCATGAAGCACCCTACGCCACACTCAGCATCATCTCACCATGGTCGTCCGTCATTAAACCATCCTGTACTTAGCCCAAATCAATTCCATTCGCTGCCGTTGATATCGCAACTGAACCACACCCATACACCCAGAAGGAGATAGTGATACTGACCATAGCCATTGCTATTGCAACGACACAAGGGATAATTAGCGATTATCCCCAAACAATAACTGAGGAATCACTGGTGATCTGCGAACCGCAACATTTGATTACTGTTTTTCGCCAAAAAATCAGCAATAATCACTAATGAATCATCTATCACCACTGATGATTGAGTATTGAATATGTCCAGCCGTTCTCTATAATTATGATTTTCTATTTTTGCTTGTTATTGTCTATGTGTTTCCACCAGTACACCATTTCACCACAAGTGACTATGATCAACATCGCTGACCATCATAAATCAATGAGCATTACTCACCATCAACAACCAGCCTGTCCATCATCATTCATCATCATTCATCATAATTCATCATACTTCATCAGCGTTACTTTCACCAACACGTTGCTTCACCACCATTGCCCATCAAAACTCATCACCGGTTGGTCCTTTCCACCCCCATGAGAAATATCATTCCACCAACCATTTGTTAATACTAGGGAAAGTAAGCAAAATCTCAATCAAACCACCAACCAGCTACCATGTTTCAACCACCAAGCAAATCATGATACACCACCATTGTCTGGTTGGTAGTTGTTCAACCATTATTGTTGGAGGTATTATCCCTAATTATTATAACAATCACTACTAGTTGTAGCCCCTGAAAAACCCTTATAAAACCACTACCAACTATAGCTACGCATTGAAAATCCCATGGCTTCCCTCGGAAATCCGATTCTTTTCCTATAAAACCTTCATAAAACCCACCAACCAGTCATGCTTGACAGGTGTTGACACCACCACGGCATGAACGCATCAGTTCCATTCAGTTCCCAGCTTCGGCGCAACGAAACTCAGCGTCGTCGCCAGGGTGACAAGGCTTGCAGCCAGCACGCGCAGCACGCGCCGCCGCCGTGGCAACGACATGGGACCGAACCAGGGGGCCGTGGTGCGGCTGGAGCAGGGGACAGCTGCAGGTCAGGATGGTGAGTGCATGGTTGATGGTTGAGGGTTCTGGTTCATCGTTGATGAATGGTTAATGATGGAACCAGAAAAAATATGGTGATTTTAGGTCAAATATACGGTTCATGCACGCTGAACCATATGGTCAAATGATGGCCAAATATGTCGATGTGATGGTCAAAGGATCTACATTCGCTAACCAGCAACTAATTAAGAGGTGATCAGCACTGATTAGCCGTTTTTACCAGCTAACTTTGTTAGTTCATACGTGACCGTCTATTACACAAGTCGAGGTATCACTCGGTCAGCTGCCAGCAAAAGAATGTCCCGCCTCATGTTCCCAGCCATGTGCGGAAATGGGCAAACGGTTTTCTGGGAGAGTTCAATATGGCAGCGGGTCAAACCCCAGTACCAATTTTCGGGTTCCCTATCATCAACTATTGTTTCCCGATTATTGGTGGTTATTATCCCCCATTATTGGTTGGTTAATATTGACCCGACCCATAGCCATATGGTAAACCATGCGTGCGGTGGGTGAACGTTCACCCCAAATTCACCATGGTAATGGAACGTTACCAAATGGAAAGTGCGCGTGGGCGTGGAGTATCACAATGATCAGCAAATTCCCAACAGCCATGCAGCAGGATTTCAATAATCATCAGTAACACCAAGAATCAAAAAGTCTTGTTCTGGCCGTTGATTAAGGGTAAGTACCAGTTGCGTAAATCATCAGCTGATGATTCACTAAAAAAACAATAGTCAACTAAAAAATACTAAAAACATGAATCATCACGGTATGATAAACTAAAAATCAACGACCATAGCTACTTACCCATCAGCTCATCATCCGTTCACCTCATGGTGCACCACATCAACCTGCGCCCTGAGGCAGCCCATAGGGTCACCGTAGCGGAAACGTGCCCCCCACAACGGGCTCCTGGAAACCGGCACCTTTGGCCGATCCGGAGCTGCTAATGGACTGGTCATGCAACGTCTTGGCCTAAGCGCGGCGTTTCCCAAGGGGGAGATGCGCTCGGGTGGGGTGTACAATTACGGCTTCCCACAGGTTGGAACAACCATGGGGGCAACCCATCTATCTGCCTACCTACTTACTTATCTACCTACCAATCTACCTATCTATGCATGAAAATGCAATTTTTGATCATTCTTCTAACGAATACAGCTAGCTCATCGTGCTGTCAGCCAAATCCGATCTTTTCGCCCGAAACTACACGAAAGAACATCGTTACACAGCAACCTGCAATGGCGAAATGACTGAGTACACCAGTCTCACCACCTCAGAGGAGGCCATACCTCTATCCAGTTTGAGATCAGTACCTTGCCAAAGAAACGCAAGCTATTGGCCACCGAGGGAACCAGCCCATTTTGCTTGAGAATTCTGAGCCATATTCTCAATGTGGTGGTTTCTCAAAGTACGGGTATCCTCAAATCATCAAGCAATCATCATTTTTGGTATAATAAATCGACCATTTTTTTGGGCTCCCCTATTTCTAGTATTTCAAGAACCCCCCACATCAATCATCTACGGAACCAAGTGCACCAAGTGCACCGGGTTGGTATGCTGGCTCTAAGGATGACTAGCAACACTTGACCTTCCATCCCAAGATTCCCAGCAACTGATGTACTTCCCAAAAACTGGAGTTCCATGGGTTTTCCAACGTCTTTGTTGCTCACAACCCCCTCCCAAAAGGATCAACCATAGCTCGTCACCACTGCACTATGCACAGCCACCTACTTCGACACACTGGCAGGTTGAGTTCCACACCAGCCAGTCTTGAACCTGCGCATTCTGTGCCTGAGCCAGTCACTGAGTACACCTGCCTGCGGTAAACTATAGGTGAGCTGCAAGTGGTCTGAACTGTTGGCATCTTCACAGAAATATTCGCTCAGACATTTTTGCGGGGCTCGTTGGTACCGTCACGACCCCCATGCCGACATCCCATCCATCATAGAAAGGCCACCACTAGCGAAGAGAACCAGAAGCACCACGTGTCTGGTTTTGAAACCACAACTGATTGGCGGTTTCAACCCCTATGAAAAATATTAGTCAACCAACCATTTCTTAGTAACTACTGGGAAAAAGAGAAAAAAGTAAAGCCACCAACTGAATTTCTCAGCCAAGTACATCTCATAAATCGCTCCAGGGCTCCTCATTGGAACGGTGCGGCAAGTCTGGGATGCTTTTGACCATCACTTCGTTTCCGAAGTGCTGCATGATCCAATCAAGAGCCCTTCATTTGTTGATGATCTGATTGAACAGTGACCAAAAACTGTAGGGGACCATAACAAATAAATTGCGGACTTCATCATGACTTATATATAATCACTATAGCTAACAGTCTCTGGTAATCAGCAACATCGCTGCCAAAAGCCCGTTCCTGGCTGAACATTCACCATGATTAGCTCCCCAGGCCTGGCTTCTCTAACCCTGACGCCAGCTGCACATCCAAGTAGGGGAACATAACCAAGTTTTTATCACGATGATGGGAGATCTAGCTGGTAAAACACCCATCTTTAATGGTGAATCACCACTTTCTGTAGGGGAACATAACCAAGTTTTATCACCATCTGTGAGTTCTTGAGGGTAAATCACCACTTCTGGTTGGTGGTTTCAGCCCCTATGAAACATATTAGTCAACCATTTGTTGATGATTACTAGGGAAAACAAAAAATGTTTGAAACCACCAACCAAACTTTTTGTCTGTCCAAGCTCATGGCGGTTGCTGGGCTTCATCCACACCATCCACACGCCTCGTCGAGTTCAGTCGCGTCTTGAACCTGGTGGCGTTGCGACTCTAACCAATCGGTGCTTAGGATGTTTAAGGGTGGGTAATAATGGTTTATGTTGTTATGGCTATTGTGATGGCTGGTGATTGACCACGATTAATGGTTTATTGTTGGTTAAACATCCTAAGAGTGGTGACAATAATGGTTCATGAAACCATTGTTGGTTAATTAATCCCATTGTGTAGTGGTTAACAAACCTTTAAGGGATACCAACAATAATGGTTTATTAGTGGTCAAGAGTGGCTAGTAGTGGTGAGAATGGTTCATAATGCTCAGGATTGCGCAGGTGTTCTTGAAGTACCGGTCCACGGGTGTTGTAACAAGTCACTACAACAAGAAATGGTGCAAAAGAATCCGCTGGGTCTAAGGTCAAGCAGAACACGTTGCACAACTCGATGAATCAAGACTTTGGTTTCAACAAAGGCGCTGGGTCTGGACACCATCAGTCAGGCTGTACAACGCTTTCACAACCTGGTGAACCATGAGATTATCTTTGGGATTGTCTGGGTGATTGATAATGAAGAGTAATGTTGTCGTTGATTCTCCAGCCAGCCACTGAAGTTGCTGGGATGAATTCCGACAATGCAAAACCGCACTTCTCGGGCAAAAGGTTTTCGGCTCATTCTCGGATGTGCTGCCGGGGTTAGATTACCATGGTCATAAACCCTATGAGGCCGCTCAACTCACCCCTGTGACCATGGTGAATATTCCACATGGCACATCCAAGTTGTTCGGCAAGGTACGCAACAATAGATCCATGGCTTTGGGCACCAGGTACCCTAGAAACGCTCGAGACCCGCCGTGGCATAGGCGCTGGATGATCAGCTTCCCACAGGGTAGAGCCTACTAGCTACAACCTGGTGATATTTTTTCCATTTCAAAATATATCTTCCATAACTGGTATAGCCCAATAGCTAAACCTAGTCACGGCAGAATTTCCATATGGATGCCATGGTTTGAATCATAAAAATCATAATGTCCTGCTTTGAATGATGAAACCGTAACGCCAGCTTTAGCCAACAACTGGGTGCCCCTCCAGCTGTTCATAGCAGCTGCACCCTGCAGCCACCCCTGCACCAATCCCATGGGAACCTCCTTCTCTTGAGAGTCCTTGAGGGCCTGGCTCGATCAGCGGTGCGTTTCACCAGGGCATGGAAGCCATGGAGGGTCTCGGCTTGGCCGTGGAATATCCAACTGGTTGGTGAGCTCAACCGCTGGGTGGGTTCAACTGGTTGGTGGTTTCAACCCCTATTTCTTCATACTGGTTGGAAAATGAAATAATGTTTGAACTGGTTGGTGTATTCAACTGGTTGGTGTATTCAACTGATTGGTGGGTTCAACTGGTTGGTGGGTTCATACTTGGGAAAATGAAAAAAAATGTTTGAAACATTTTAAAACCACCACTCAGCCAAAGTCAACGACTGAATTCGAAAAGCAGCTGGAGCGTGGGATCGCTGCGTTTTCTGTGGTCACTACCGGCGAAGAACATCCGTAAGCAATGAAGTGATGAAGCTAAACGCTTCCTTGGCTCTTATTGGCAACAATCAACAGCTCTCATCACTGTCCATTATCAGGCATTACTCATCTTTGTAGATGTTGTAGGAGCAACAACAGTAGCTGGTATTATCCATTAGGAATCATCACTGACCACTACTCGTTTACCCTGCACTCAGAAGGCTGCTGTACACCATCACTAACGACTACCAATAAGGAACTGTTGTAGCTGTAGCTGGCATCTTCCTTGTTACTCACCATTTTTGGCCACGGTTAAAAGCATTGACATCACCAACCAGAAGAACTGGCGCTTCTGTCTACATCCTTTCCGTATTTTGCAGTTGGTTAGCCTCCCGAGACAACCCTCATAAAAATGTAAGGAAAAAAATCACTTCAGCCATGCGGGCAACCCTTCCACAAGATGGTGTAAACACGTGTTGGAGCAGCCAAGAAACCAGTGGAAATTCTTAGTGTCACATGGGACCAGGTGTTCAGCCCCGAGGGTTGTTGCGCGCAATGCATTTGGTACCCCTAAGACATCTAAGCACTCGGGACCAACCAGTCTTTGTTCGAAGGGGGGGTAGCCTCAAACAACAAACATATCTTGATGTTTGCAAGGTAAATGGTCCTGGCGTACGACTAAAAATGACATACAAGCAGCTGCATCGATTCAAAATTGATGAAAATTCTATGTCATCCCCAGGTCGATTCCCCACGGATTCTTCCCCTGGCAAGCTTTTCTCGCTTCCCAGACCACCCTTTCTCCACCAGTGACCTAACCACCAGTTGACCATCATGAAACCACCAACTCGCCAGTGGGAATCTTGGTGGGTCACTCATCTGAGCCCAACCATCGGTTCACCATCCATCCAACCGTGCCCAGCACCGTTTTTGAGTCGTCACCCGCGGTCACCTGCATGGAATCCACTTCGGTGGTCGCTGAAGAGCGCGTCTCTTTGAGATCTGCATTGCCTTGATGCAGCGACGCCTGCCAGGGGGCCGGTTGCCGGTGCCACGGTTCGTGGTGCCAGGTCATGGTTCGTGGTGCTTCAGTCTTAAGAAACCAACAGTCACTATCATCAACGGCCATGAGTGGCTAGTTGTGGTTGAGGATCATAATCTAATTGGTAGTTGAACCACCCCTATGACAAATATTTCTGAAGCAACCAGTTGTTCATAATCACTAGGGAAAATAAAAAATGTTCGAAACTACCCAGCAGTAGTTGTAGTGATTATGAAACAATCACGGTAGTAATGATAGTGTCTGTTCGTAATGGTCTTTGTAGGAAAGACTTCGAAGATTCTAATGGTGCCTAATGCATGATTTGATGATGGTTAATAGTGCCTAATCAGGGATCATATTCTTATAAAAGAAAGATAAAACATGCGGATTGCGACCATTTGCGGCCAACAAGCCGACAACAGCCGGAGCAACAATACAACCACAACAATACTTACCATTTGCTCACAGCTCCAAATTGCTCCCCCTTTGAAGGGCTGCAAGGATACTTCTGGCTCCAAAGCTCTCCCTCCTTACCACCATGCCGGTAACAACAACAACAACAACAACAACAACAACAACAACAACAACAACAACAACAACAACAACAACAGCAACACATGGCTTTCCACCAACCTTTGCATCTCCACTCTGATTTCTCCAAACCGCAACACCCAGAGATGTGTATAGATCTCTAAACATAGGGGTTTCTCAATCCAGAGAATTTGGTTTGTGTACTACTAGAAATGAGTAATAAAAGTCATAAACTAGATGATACAAGGGGTGCCCCTATTTTGAGAAACACCCATAAAGAAAACACATTGCCAATCCCCCTATCCTTGTCTGGGTTTGATGACCAAAGCATGTCCATGCTAAGCATCCCCGTTCTGTACGTGATACAATCTCCAAGATCAACCAACCAACCACTCACGACTCGCATCAAGTACAAGGTTGGGGCCCCAAAAAACATGGGCGATTCGCTGGTGAACATAACTAGGCTAACTACTTGGCAAATTGTAGATCTAATCATAGCTAAATAGCTCTTATCCAAACTACAATCAAAATGAACCATAATTCAGTTGTGAATAATCACCATGATTAAGCCATCATGAACCATCATTAACCACAGTCAAATGGGGGTTTCTCAAAAAGGGGACCCCCCAAATCATCCATTCAAAGTCATTTATACTGAGAAAAAAATTGGAGATTCCCTAAGTCAATTAACCATATATGATCAGTTAATTCCTAATTATGACCATTATTTGTACCATTATTAATCATCATTAACCATACTTACATCAACCATGATACAGCATACTTACCAATCATTGACCATGGTTAAATAACCATCATCAACCATCAGTACCCATACTTAAATAGCTCAAAATCCAACCCATTACCTTTGGGATCCCCACCTTGACCCTTCCAAGCATGGCCCCGTCCCATGGCCCCATGGAAAAGCGTCGTCCCCCACCCAGTTGTCTCGCAGGTTGCGCTCCAGCTTGTTGTACCGTACCATCCTTTAGGGAGGCAGAAATGGCGCTTGTGAAAGGGTGGCTATAATGGTAATAATAATGGTTAGATATAATGATAATGGTAATACTTAACCAGTAATAATGGTAGTATTAACCACAACCACTATAATGGTTCATGATGGTTAATAATTTCTATTGCAACCACCATCATTAGTGGTTAATCATGGTGGTTACGTTAAAAATCATGGTAATAATGGTAATCATGTGATTCATTAGCGGCAAATGATGGTAATCATTTGTGATAATATTAGCAATGGTAATTCTCTATGACGTGGTTAAGAATGGTTAATAACTGGTTTCATCATAATGGGAATAGGCATTGATGGTTTGGGCTATGGTTGGATAATGGCATCAACCATTAATTTTGGTTAATAATGGTTAGTATAGTTTATTATTAGTAGTTAATCATGGTGAGTACTTTGAAAATAATGGCTATAATGGTAATCATGGTTTTCATTAGTGGCTACCATTACTAGTGGCAATAATGACAATAATGGCACTAGTGGTAGTAATGATTAACATTAGATATAATGGGCATAATGGTTATTAATGGTCAATAATAGTAATGGTTAACAAGTGGTTTAACCACAATGGCAATAATCATGTCGCTTATTAGTGGTTTATTAGTCATAAATTATGGTGTAATGATGGAAATGGTATCGATAACATAAATTATCTATCATGCGGTTAGTAATGGTTAATATAGTTTATTAGTGGTTAATAGTATTAACAATGGTGGTAACACTAGAAATTATGGCAAGAACGGTAATCATCTGGTTTATTAGTGGTCAAATATGGTAATTATTTGTAATAATATCAACAATGGTAATTATCTATCATGTGGTTAATAATGGTTTATGTAGTTTACGGGTTAATGGCGGTTACAACAAAAAATATGGCAATCATGGTAAACATGTGGTTTCTTTGTGCTGAATCATGGTAATCAACCAGTGGTTTATGAGTAATTGTGAATAATGGTTCATAACTGGTCTATTGATGGTAAAATGGTTTATTAGTGGTTCACAATGGTTTCTAAAGGTTATAATGGTCAGGTTTTGTTTGACAATGGCCGCCAGTGTCAGCCGGGCACAGTTGGGCAAGTGAGAAGAACATATAACCAGTGGCTTTTTGGTGGTTTACAATGGTAGGTAGTGGTGATAATGGTCAACAAGGGTTTACTCTAGGGGACGATAACCGAGAATGATTAATTATGTTAAAACAACATGTGGTTAGTAATGGTTCGTAGTGGTTAAAATGCTTGATACTGGTCATTACTGGTTTGTTTATGGCTGTGGTAGTACCTACTCACCATCCAACTTCAAAGCCATTATTGATGGGGAAACGACTAGTTTTTAGGGCACACCGTTTTTGGACAAACCGACTTAGATTAGCTCACCAGGGTAACCACCGATGGTTATCACTGTATCACTGGGATATAAACCACAAGAAATAACTCTACCAGTGGAAGGCACCAGCATTCACGGGTATCTTGCACAAACAAATGAATGACCAATGACTGCCAATGACCATCAGTACTGATGGTAAATAGCGGTCAGCCATTAATATGGCTTGTTGATTCCCCGACCATTCAGCCAGTTGCTAGTCACCGTCTCCAGCTGGGCGTCCCGGCATGGTCTTATCGACTGGAGGTGGATGTGGACACGGGCACACCTCAGCGAGGAGGAGAAACACCTCTGATGGCTTGAAAATGTGTCCAAGGAGACTGGTTGAACTGGTACAAATGGCAGTAATAATTGGGGCATTAGATCTGGTTGATGATGGCTTGAAAATGATTCATGATGGTTAGTGGTACACATAATTGCAACATACTGATAAAACATGGTTCATGCTGATTGAATAATATGGTCAGTGATGGTGAACTAGCTTAACTATGGTCAACGATACTAAACTATACTTATATAAGTATATGGTCAATGATGCTTAAATATGGATGACCTTACTGGTTGGTGGCTAGCACTAGGGAACAAATAGAATTGTTTCAAAACATCAACCAGTTAAGATTGGATAGTACTGGCCCTATTGATGATGGAAAGGAGTTGATAATGGTTGATCACTGATCACTCTTGGCTTTGATCATGGATCGTCCCACAATACCATCTGACCATCACTTTCACTGGTTGGTGGCAGTTATATGGCCTATGGAAAATATGTGTTAATCAACAACCATTTCTCAAATTGTCTTAATGCTCCTACTTGGATGTGCATCCTCCGCTGAGTTACTGGGAACTCACCGTGTTTATAAGGGATAGTTCAGCTACCGGCTATAGGGTGCAACTCAGCCTGGTCATAAGCCCAACTGTACATCCAACTCGGGAGAACAATGTTTCAAAACCACCAAGCAGTTGAGATTGGTTAATACAGGCACTATTGAAGTGAAGTAGTGTGGCCCCCATCCACCGGATGTCTCAGATTTCTTGAAGCCTCAAACAACTTCAAACAACTTCAAACAACTTCAAAGAACCGCAGAGACATTCTGATTCATTCCAATCGCTGATGGCCAGGTGACTTTTTTTTCCCATTCCCGATATACCCTTGGGTCAATGAGGACTCCGCATCCAAGTTCCAAGCATCAACATGGGAGGGGCACCACCAAGGGAGCCACAGGCAGCTGTGGGAATGAACTGACCGCCCTAAGCCCAGGCAGCCCAGGGACGTAAACAACCATCTTGCCCGTGGAACGGCTCAACCTCAGCAGTCTGGGTGGTCCAAGGATTCGATGGGATTCCACCGCCAGCAGGTGGGAACATATCAGCCATATCAACCATGAAGCACCAGGTGGATTCGGTCACTTCCACTGTGGTAATGGACAGTGAATCGTCAAAAGTGGTGAAAGGTGAGGTGAATTTGGGTTGATCGCGGTAAGTAGTTAGCAATTCAATTGGATCAAAGCTACCATTCATCCACCATTCACGAAATTTAGAGCTAAGGTAATGATGTTACCAATGAATGGTTGAGAGCTCAAGTAAAGATTCATCAAACCATTCACCATTTCGAGGCCGTCCATGCGATCAGTTCATCATTTCGGTGATGGGCTTGGCAGTCGCACCTGGGAACCTGGTCCCATGATCATCCCAAGGCTGATGAATTGCACTGGCTGATGTCAATGAAAAATCCAAAGGCATCTATAAAACCATACACCTGATATTTTTCATGGTGAAACCTGAGCTATGAGCTACCTATGAATAAACTGATGCTGGTTTATGACCGTCGTCTGCGCTAGGCAATTAATGATGGAATTTGTCGGTTGAATGTCGTTTGCGGATTGAGTAAGTCCTCAGGCAAAATCAACACCAACAACCAAACTGCACTGATACACTTCTGATTGGCGATGAGTTGCCCCATCCCCCCAAAACGTTCGTCACTTAGAAACGATTGTCCAAAAAATGGAAACACACCAAAATACGCAGAATCATTTGAATCATTGTACCAACCTTGCTTAAACATGTTCATACACCAAATTGGTTCAGTCGTTACCTTACCAACCTTACCCACCTTACCACTTCCATCAGCTTATACCAACCTTGCCAACCTTCCATAACCTTCCCACGTGGTTCAGAAATCGCTCACCACCATGGTGGCCGCATTTCCTCGCCAAAGCCAGTGCCAGGTCCCCCAACCGTGGCGCACTGCTTCGACTGGCAGTGTCCCTGGGAGTCGAGCAATGAATTGCTGGAACCCGAAAAGGCATGATGAACGATGGTTTTTTGCATGTTACCCTAAGGCCCTTGGTGGTTAAAGTTGAGTACCAGTTGAAGTTGGTGATGAATGATGCTTACTCATACTACCTTGAGTGGTTCTTATGTTCGTTCTTATTGGTCAAAAGATGTTTCAGTCTCTCGAAACATCACTAAGCGTGGTGTCAATGGCTGTTAGTCAGGAATCAACCTCTTCTTTTCTATAGACAGATAATCAACATGACATTTATTTGACCATCATCAGCCTTCAAATGCTTGTAATAGCAAACAAACTGATGTTTAAAGATCCAACAATACGGTACAATAATAAACAAATGGATGCAATATTCAACAAATTGTTCAAATGCATAATAAACACATTGATGTGTCAATTTGCCATGGTGAATGAGCTGATAATATTCAAGGAACCATGGTTCATCATTAACCCAAAAATATGCGCTCATGCTGAACCAATTTATGGACCGCTGAATCAACAAAATAAGTCGGTTCATGTTGAATAATGGTGGCTGATTCATGTTGAATGCTGGTTGATTCATGGTTAATAACATTCAATATCATTGTTGTTGATTCATTGAAACAGCTGGTTGATCTGGATTATTTAACGTCCAGTATCATGGTCAATGCTCTCTGTCACTCATCATGCAACCAGCGCAAATGGCCATCATGCATGTTTAGATCATGCATGTTTAGACAACAAATGCTAACTATGATCAAGCACAATCAAACAGAATAATCTCATTGGGGCATTATGAGCCGCCCACTTGTATCCAATCATCCCTAGCCCATAAACATACGCCAATCACCCATATTAGTCCAATAATGCGAATTGGTTTATATTATTCACCTGACATTCAGCAGTATTAACCAAAAGGAACTCATCAACCAGTGTTCAGTTAGCATCATCAGCATGAATTCTAATCAATCACCCATATTAGCCCAAAAATTAGCGGTCAATATTACGAACCATTTGCCAACATTGATCATCTTGAAGCCGGTCCCCATGCTCCTAATTAAAAATGAAATAGTAGGCAACCAACCCCACCTACAGCCACGGTAGAAACCAGAACTGGTTGCTTCGGTTTCATAATGACTGGAAAGGTAGCAAGTGTTAAGTCAGTGTCATCAACCATTGCTGATAGTCAACCAACCATTTGCTGAATCATTTTTTACGTCAATCCTATTAAAAACATTAGTCAACCAACAATTTGCTAATAGTTACTATAGGCAAAAATAGAAATGTGAATCAGACCACCAACCAACCAGCATTCTTACCAACCAATCCAACCAACCTTAACCTCCAATCTCCTCCACTGGATCAAACCGGGAGCCCCACATCGCCGCCTGAGAAAACCCGCGCTTGGGCAGACTGGAACCAACAGATTCGTGGAAGCAGGGGACTAAGCAATTAACAAAACATGATGAACCATTGGACAGCATGTGGGTTTGTGCCAAAATAGGGTAACCAACAACCCACCAAATAAGGATCATTTTACAAGGAAACCGTGGGTTTTGGGAGCACCACTATTTTTGCACACACCATATATCACATGGCAACACTGTGAAAAAAAACCAAAGACATCAGCACATGATTAGGGAGGTAAGCAAACGCTGCAAATCAAAAAAAAGGTTTGTGTCTGGTGAAACACAAAGTTAAGACCGTTGCTCCATGTTGATAACCATGAATGAACATTTTTTTACCATTCCAGTACCACTACTACTGTAACCTGGGAATTTTTGGACTCATCCGGTTGTTGCAAGCTTTGACTGCCTACATGGGACTCTTGGACCTTGAGTTTGGAAACATTTCCCAAACACATTTGCAGGGTCAGCTTCCGATTCGCTCGCATGGTTGCAACCGATCCTGCGGTGTAAAAACAGTTGTGATGTAAAATGCTGGGGATTCTGCTGCTGATTGCCCTTCACTTTGAGCCACAAAGTCCTTGAAGGTGGCGCACAGCATTGCAAACAGTCCGGTTTTTCATGAATCTTATCAACTTGACACGACAGTTGTTTTTTGTCACAAAGCAAGGATAGCATTTGATCCCTATATTGTCGGATTTGAATCTTCGCCATTTGTGACATGTTGATGAGACCTGACGCCTTCCATCCGACACATGTTCCGGTATACAGGACAGTGTCATTTCCTTACATTGAAAACGTGATGATTCAATCCAACTCAAACACACGCTGGATGTAAATATATCATGTCTAGGACCACAGCCTTGACATTATATGGTCATTGTTGGTTCATCATTCTGATTCCTTTAGATGCCTTTCTTTGTTTTGAAGAACCTTTGAACAACATTCCCTAGATTCTTAGATGCCTGGTAAATTTCGCCTCAGCAAGTTGCTTCGCTTGGTTGGTCTGGCTCTCTGCTCACCTGCTTGGGTTCCAGCAATCAAACATCGTTCCACTTGCCGCTGAATCTTCTGCCTTCTCAGGTTCTGCATCTGCTCGAGGCAATGCTGCCTTAAAGCGAACAGCTGCTTGTAGCACGTTCAAAGGGACCCCAACCTCTTCGTGCGCCATCAACTTCCGAAACTCCTCCTTGTCAAGAAGCGTCAAGAAACTATTTATTCTGCGGTCTGTCACTGCACTTGCACTTAGAATTGGCAGCCTTGACGCAAGGCTGCACGGCAGCGATCTGTATCGCAAAAGCTTTTTGGCACGCCTCAATCACAAATCCTGCTGCGCAAAAGAAGAAACTCCAAGCTCTTCCCAAAACGGCGGAAATCTGCAAGCTGCCGGCATACAGCCTACGACTTTTGACTTGGTGAAAGTGCAACTGCACCAGGCCCTTGCGGCTTTCTCGTTGATTCTCTTGCCTCCTGCTGCGCCTCTTCCGGTTGCCATGCTCTTGGAAGGTTACGTCTCCCTCACACGGCAATCCCTCAGCCGTGGAAGGTGTCAGCATGTCATGTCCAGCTTCAGGACACTGCCAGCCACTAGTGAAGAAGCAGCTGACATGATGTGCACAAGCAAGGCTGTGACTGAAAAACACGAGCAACTGATTGAACCAAACTGGCAGTTGGATTCAAGACTTACGGGCAATGAGAAACGCAGCCACACGATCAAACCTCGTTGGATCCCAACACCACAAGTTCCACTGAGAAAGGACAAATGCTCAAGAAGCAACAAGGAATTTAGCCATGAAACAGCTCACAAACATTGCCAATCATCAGCAAACATCTGACGAACCCATGGCAGTCAATAAAAATGAATCTAATAAGCAAAACAAAAACACCTCCTAGATAAGAAGAAACATGATCATTGTTGACCTTCTCCAACATTCACTGCCGCATTCTGTTCAATATCTTGTAGGGTAGGTACACCATTTTGGGGGGACAGTCCCAGAACAATGATGGCAACACTTGACCACCTGCTTAAAGCAGTTTTTTCCCATGCAGTTGGCAGGTTTTTCTACGCGAAATATTACCACATGTTAGCTGTTTGTTATGCCTGATCACTCAACATGTTGTTTAGTTGTGATACAGAGTGATGCATCCCATGCATTTAAATGTCAATATCTATGCATGCACAAATATGTGAATACACATATGCAGTATACATAAATACGTTGATTGATATCTGTAAAGTGATCACAAGCCCATGTACATATGGGAGCACAAACAAACTTACATTTCACTACAATACACTACAAAAACAATTATGATAATGTGTGTATATATTTGTAAGTATGTATATCGATTAATATCCATGTTAGACATCTGCAATTTACTGTGAAAAAATGTGAACAAATGGCGAACATCAACACTAATAGTCTATTTGACCACTCTAATCATCTGCAAAAAGCTTGCTCCGAGCGACCCCGGTGGCATACATCAGCACCTCCCGAGATGCTGATTCTTGAGCCACATCCTGCGGTGCCCTCGGCCCTCGCGTGGGTTTATCGGGAAACATATGGTGACAGGGAAAGATTTCTCAAAATTGGGAACCCCCTAGTACTACAAGTGATGAATTAAGTGGATGATTCGGGGATATCCCTGTTTTGAGAAACCAACATCTGGGGAAACCACATGATCGCAAACAACCAACAAGAACAGGGACATAGCAACTAGCATGTAACCCAATGGGTGAGACTGGTCAGAAACAACATGAAACAACCAACAAAATCAGAGAATATAGGACAAGTAGGTGACTTCTGTTGCATCTTCTAAGGCCAATCTTCATGTTGAAGGCACATCTTGACTTCTGCTCCTGCTGTTTGCTCCGAATACTTCTGCTGATTTGGCTGCTGGTTGCTGGTGCTACTGCCTCTCGACAACCTGGGGAAACCTGTGCTGCTCCTGCACCTCGATATGGGTTTGTCCAGATCCATAGTGGTTCCTCTCAACCAACCACTAATCACCATGATTTTTATCCGAAAATCACCCATAGCTTGGGGGTACACCATCTGGCCCTCCCAAAATTGATCAAAGTGGTTGAGATGTTGAGATGTTGATCCCTCAGTAAAATTAAGATTAGTGGTAATGACCCAGAGCCAAATAGTGGATACAGCCTCTTTTGTCCCCTACTATCAACCATTTAGCTGGTTATGATCCCCTACTATCAACCATTTACCAATTTACCATGATTAACCATTCATCATCACTTCGCAAACGAAGATTTGCCAACCAAATACACACACAACTCCATTGGTCTTGACCCTTGACACGTCCATATGGCATAGGGCTGCACTTCTTTTCTCGCAAAGATATGGTCAAGGAATGGGATGCCGTGCATCGAAGACAGAAAATTCAGAAACAGACCTCGCGGATGTGCGGGCGGTTGGTGGGTCCAACTGCGGCTTGCCCTGTGCCGAACTTGAGGAGTTGTCACAAAGGGGAACCCCTGTGCTGAACACAAACATAGATTGAGCATTGGCTGACGAACTCACAATATACTGTACGAGTCACACTACTGTATGAGCCGGGGACCTAATTTTAGACTCATCAGTATTCGTTCCTCGACACAACTGCGTGTGAGTGTAGGTTTGCAGCCTATGCAAATCTGGTTGGGAACCATTGTTGTTACTCTTTATCCCTCTTACTAACATTTACTAACCATTTTCCTTGGCTGTAGCCCGCAAAATCAACCTTATGAAACCCTAGTGAACCATTGAAAATCCACGGGTTTCCCTGGGAAACCCGATGGTTTCCCTCAGAAACCCATCAAAAACTAACCAGAAATTACATCCAGATGTCAGCACCACGGCCGACGACCTCACCATTGCAACGCAGGGCTGGGCTCCCAACGGAGCGCCTCATTCGTACAACTTGCTGATGACCTCCGCACGACCAGAAGATCAACACCCTGGGATTCCAACAACCATAGGCATTTTATAGGGAATCATAGGGGAAAATGATAGGGGTTTGATAGGGACTAGTATTGGCCCCTATTAAGGAAAATGAATAATGGATTCCAATGATAGAATCCTACTAGTCCCTATCAAACAACTAGGCCCATGGATTCCAATAATAAGGAATCCTACTAGTATGGATTCATAGGGATCAATAGAGATTGACAGGGATTGAAAAAAAATATAGTACGGATTTAGTGGGATTCCAACAACCAGGAATTGTGAGGATCGATGGGCAATTAATGAGGATTACTACGGATTAACAGGGATTAAGTGGGATTCTAACAACCAGCTGGTTGTCACGACTTTTACCGTAACCACGACTGCTTAAGTAAGGGTTTAATCTACCAAGAGTGATCAATTCCATGGTTTCAATGGTGATAGAATTCCAGGGAACCGCTTCTGGACTTGGACATGATTCAAGCATAATCCAGCCGCACCGATGGGGATATGAACCACCGATAAATCAACCACATTAAGCATCACAGCATTGTTTGTAGGGACAATGAACAACAAACATCAGTGCTTTGTTTATCAAATGGATGTAGACATCAGGGCGTTGTTTCTTGAATGGATTTGGCAACAGCGATGGTATTCTTTATGTGGCTATACACTCCTGGAAACTTATAGCTTGACCGTGCCAAATAGTTAGAAGATCAGTTTCGTATAAAGGGAAATTGGATACCCTTGGGAGAAGGTCAAAATGAGGGTTTCATTGCCCAACGCTTTCTTAGCCATCATTAGCCATTATTAGCCATTATCAAACATATTAGGGATGTACCAAAAATAAAATAAACCATCAACATCCCCAAAAACCTTACAGTTGCAACTTGCACATGACTGTTTATACCCTCTGGCAAACTAACCTGGAAGCTGAAAATCATCGTTTTCATAAGTATATCCTTTGTCAATAGTGGATGTTCTAATTTTAGACTAGTTTGCCGAAGGGTAAATTGAAGTGCCGATAATTGGGGATTAAGAAAAACACCCAAACAACAAACATCTCGGTTGATGCCTCACAGTTGATCGATGGCACCACCGTGGTTCCAAAGAAATCATTTGGGCTAGCTCTTCACCAACTTGAGCTCGTTCCGGGTCACGACATCATCGATGACATCATCCCCTGCCGAGAACAATTGCTGGGCTTTAGCATCAGCGGATATGCTGGTTAAAATCAGGCAGCATCGCTTAAACCAAGGTGCCTACGCATGCCTACGCCTATGAAACATCGAACCTAGAGCCAGCGGTTGCGAGGATTTGCTTGTTGGACTTTCTTGGACCCACCCTTGTTTTGAACTTCCATGAGTTCAAATTAAGACCACACTTAGGTAGATCTTTCTTTTGACAAATCCGTTTTTTGAGATTTCATCATTTTCCGTTGTGAGAGCTATGGCCGGTGTACCCCTTCAGCAACCTGGCGAAGCATCTAGCTGCGGCCCAGCCACGAAAACGACCCCAGCGGCCACGAACAAAGAACCCACGGAGAAGAGAACCATAAAGTTCCTGGCCTGGTCTTCCCTGGCGTCGGCAGCGTCTTGGGATGGAGATTGTAGGGTGAATGAATGGCAGGGGTTCGTAGGGTAACCATGGTTAATCACTAATCATAGTAAATAACCATTATTAACCAGTATATGCCATGATTGAGTATAGTTAATAACTACAGTTCACAGGGTAACCATGGTTAATCACTGGCAAAAATGCACCGATCATTAGTAATACGGGTTCATAGGGTAACTATGACTTATAATAACTAACAATTAACATCAATTAACCTACAGTATCATAATAAGTACTGTAGTGGTTCATAGGGTATCCATGAATGTTGCTGCTAATATGTTGATGATGGTTAATTAATTCTAACATTTGCATAACAGTAGTCATTTGTCTTAATCTATCAAGAATTAACCCATGAATTCACAAATAGCATTATCATCATGGTTAACCTTAGTCAATAATAGCCTAAGAATAATATTGCTTTCGACCTCCTGACGGTTGATTTTATGGGAATAAATGGATAGAGGTCTAGACTGATGGTTATTGAACCATCCTTGATATTGGTCAAGGATCATTCATCTGATGGTTAGTGTTGGGTTTGAGCAGTGAAGGTAAAACCATTTGCTCGAGTCAAGCTGTTAGTTTCCAGGAAATGAATCAGAGAATATGGTGCCAGCATTGATTCATGATGGCTGACTATGGCCGCTGATACTCAATGATGGGCTAAGTATGGTAATGGAATGGGTCTGGGAGGTGAGGAGTCAAAGAATCCATGCATTAGTCACAGTCACAGTGTAAGTTCAGGTAAAGCACTTTTAAGCAAGCTTGTCCCATGGCAATCTACAAGCCGCAACAGCCTTGGCAAAAACACCCACTCTGCCAGCTAGCATCTGGGTAACGATGCTAGCGTTCTTGCCTCATCCTATAACGGCCTTTGACTAGGCAGCATCTGTCTAATACACAGGGTTGTCTGACACCAACCACTCTGGCGGATGAGGCATGGCCAAAAATTATCCTGGTGCAGTCGTTGCACTGCTGTGGGGCTTGAGCAAGGGGTAGTTCAGTATCTGGTCTCTCCAAGGTGTCACAAGGCTCCAACGAGGCCGCATGAAGCACAACTTCCCCAGGCCCGCATTCTCTTTCATTAACCGATCTTGAAAAACTCGCCACCGTCATGCGCGAAAAAAATATCTATCACTATCAAGGATCATCAACCGTCATTGGTCACATCATTTAACCTTAAGGATCATCAACCAGCAGTACTGTAGCCGATCTCATCAACCATCATTCAGCATCAGCACAGAGCGGTACCCGCCCAATGAGGCAACGTAGGTTACAAGTACGGTAGCTGGCATTTATGGTAGATGTATGTATACTTAGGTGGTGACTCTAAACCAACTTAAATGCATGATTAACCATAATTATAAACAAAATTGAACCAGTATTTCAATGTCTTATAAACCAACAGATCTAACCAGGAGATACCACTCTGTAGCCCGTTCCTTCAGCAACCATCCAAGCCCCACCCCGCGCGTGCGTAAGCGCGAGCAGAAACGCACTTGACGCCGCACCTGACGTCGTAACTTCCGGGCTCCAGAGCAAAGGCCTAACGAGATGAGCCGCGTGGCACTCCATGCTGCTGATGTACAAGGGACGCGGGCCCCAAACTGTTAGCGAAGTTGGTGAACATAACTAGGCGAACTACTAGGCAAATGGTAGATAAAACCAGCTTGTTCAATGGCTTCTTAAAGCACTAGGGGAGCCCTCACCTTGTAGGGCCATTGAAACCATCAACATATGTTGGTATATTTTCTAAACCTACGAACTAATAGTGGCAAATTTTCAAGCAACAGAAATGGTAAACATTACCGGTTTAGTTGGTATGATTACCAATATGTACCATTCATGTTGGTTATATATTTACCAGCATTTACCAACATACTCCAAGGGTAACTCATGGAAAATGCAGGTGAAAGCCAAAAAAATCTGGCAAGTGCCATATCTCGGATCGCCTGGTGCCAAAACTCCGCTGGTGCGCTGAACAACACCCAAGACATCATCAACCAACATCTGGGGATGTCCTTTAATGGTGGTACGGTACCCCAGAAAGCTGCTTGTTTTCCCCAGATTAATGGCCATTATGGGATGGTTAGTAGCTACAACCATTTATGGACAAAGCCGTCTGGCACCAAACGTGGGTGTAAGTATCCAGGCTTTAAGTGACAACTTCTGTCTTCAAGTAACAGTAACAGAACAGTCAACAATTTGGAATCATCACCCTAGTGGAAGCTACAGTGGTCAAACGCCCTGCTATCAATACCCAACTGGGCACCAACTTGGGGATACTTGATCCTTATGATCTTAACACCAACTTTCGGTGATCCACGGGTTTCGCGCGCAGTGATTTCCAAAAAACTATGAATAAGGCGGTATTTCCAGGAACGAAAAGGTTGAATTTACCAAATAGTTGGAATGCACCAAACCACTGGGAATTTCCCAAAAAAACGATCTTTCCTGGTTGACTTATGGCTCAAGGTTGGTATTTCCGAACACTTTTGGTAGCTCCAACGGGCCCCTCCTTCAAAGGTCTATAAGGATTTCCAAATCGCTCCCTCCAAACCGCCAGCCCCTGGTAAAATCCCTCAGCCAACCTCCCTTCACAACAGCCTCCAAGGTTGATCCCCTTGGGGTTCCGGGTGACCTCTCCTGGTCCACAGGACCGCAACTTGGCTTCCACACGGGCTCAGCCATCAGGGCGAAGGCGGCCGACAAAGCGGCGGAACGCACTGCTGCTGGGGTCAGCCTTGCGTCCCAAGGAAGGCGGTGAAAGAGCCGTGGTGGTTTATAATGCTTGAACAGGGGACCAACAAAATATGTTACGGTTGAAGATAACAACAAAATTAGTAACAACAGAATATACTTACCCAACATATACACAAAATACTGTTTTTAGAATGCTTGAACAATATTATGTATAGATATTGTTGGGAAAGTTTTATGGTGCTGTCGACAAAAGCAAATAGATTGTTGAAAGAGATTAATAGATTGTTGTATTATGTAAAATATACT
The DNA here is from genome assembly GCA_009767595.1 of Symbiodinium kawagutii. Taxonomy (NCBI): domain Eukaryota; class Dinophyceae; order Suessiales; family Symbiodiniaceae; genus Symbiodinium; species Symbiodinium kawagutii. Next base: position 672,193 of record VSDK01019043.1, read on the forward strand.
TTACCTAATTAATAATCGTATTAGTTTTATGGTATCAGTTAATCGATTGTTATGGCTTATAACTTATAAAAGTAAATAGATTGTTGAGGTTGTATTTTGTAAATTTTGTTGGTCGTTATACCCCAATCAGCCTGGTCAATGAGGGTTAATGATAGGGGATCATAACCAACAATAATGGTCAACAACTACTAGTCATGTGTTTGTCCTTGTCGCCATGATGGTACTATCCAAGCGCCACCACAAATGATGGTGAGAGATAAACTTTGGAAAACCATGGGTAAAAGGAATACATATTGCTTAAATGATGGTCCGATAAATCGCTAAGGGATGCTTAAAAATTGGTTTGATGATGGTGACTTGATGGTGACTTGATGGTGACTTGATGGTGACTTGATGGATACAGATTATTTTTGACGAGAAATCCTGCTTGGTGATGACAATTGACGTGGTAAAGGTTCAATGGGTCTCAGGGGTGATGTCGGAGACCATCTCTTTGATACGATTGGGGTACGAAGGTGTAGAAGTCAAGTTACCATTGCTATCCCAATCATACTTCATGAATGGGTCATTACCATTCATATCCCAATAGAATTGACAGGTGATATCCTATAATTTGACAGTCAAGTTACCATTCCTATCTATGGGTCAAAAGCCTGTCCTCCTGGTTCCCCCATCATTAATCATTGTTTTCCCTATAAAAAGGTTGGTCATTTTCTCCCATTGTTGTTGGTTAATGTTGACTCAGCTCGTCATATCATGAAAACAAGTGAAGAAACAAATGACTGGTCGATGATTTTCAAAACAAGAAACCAAGTCCTGACCGGCAGGGCAGCAGTTCGGCCTTGTGGGTGTGGCATCTGATTCCGGTGCGAAGGTGTATCATACATTCCCAAGTTATATGTGAGCAATTTCCAAACCACAAGACGTGCATTTTGGACCGGATGTGCTGGTTGTGAAACCGAAGAAGACTGTCGGAGTGCTACCCTGTTCATCTAAAAACTCTGTCAGTTGCCCATATAGGTGTTTCTCAAAAGTAGGGAACCTCCCAAATCATCCAGTTTATCAACCAATCATTAAAATAAACCAACCATTTTGGGTTGTTTTCCTTTTTTTGAGAAACCACCAGACCTTGAAGTGATTCTCCCTGCTTATCTCCTTAGACTCTCGGAACCCCCAAGACCTCCCCAAGCCCCAGGCTGCTCAGCGATTTCAACCGGTGCAGATTGGAGCTCCTGGAGCGCGCAGCTGGGTTTGCCAGCAGTGATGACGTGCCCAGCCCGAGCGGTTCTCTCTTTGGCTTCCATTTGGTGGTTTCTCAAAATAGAGGTACCCAAAAAATGGTTGGTTTACTACTATAAATGGGTGTATAACTATAAACAATCAATAAAGGATCATTTGGGGGACCCCTATTTTCAGAAACCACCATTTCGCTCGCTGTCATCCGCGGATGCTAGGCAAACGGTTTACCGCAGTTATTTCTTTCATCACCTAAGGCATCAGATTTACCACACAATGGATTTCCAATCCATCTAAGCCCAGTCCAAAATGTTTTCTGTCATCTGATTCAAATCACAATGGTATCTCCAAGGTCTGCCTTAGCTATTTGGTTTATCCCCCAATGGCAACCCCAATGGTTTACACATAGTCATCCCATCCATCCTGCAATTTTCCCAATATTCTTTTCTTGGAACTGATCAACTCACTTGTTTTTTTTTCAAGGCATATGGAACATGAAGTTATCTGCCATCTGGTTTCACCACTCCCTGTAGCTCTTTAGCTCCCCCTTTAAAGGGATTTGGGGATACCCCTGGCTCTGAACCGCTCCCTGAGAATCACCAGCCAGTTATGATTGGTTTACTACTAAAAACGTTGATGCCTCGGATGACTTGGGGGTACCCCTATGACTTGAGAAACCATCACCTGGACCCGTAAAAAGCCTGGGTTTCCTGGTGGAGCCCGTAACAAAATCAACAGCTTGGTTTCGAAGCTCCCCAAGGCTGGGCTGTCCATACGCTGTCCCCCCCCTCCTAAGCTGTCCCCTTGACCTGTTCATTCAAAACTTCCTCGGGCCCCTGCCTCGGTTATGACTTCATAATTCATCAATACATTAGCTGATTCATGGATTACTAACAAGTCTGATTCATGTCCAAGGGAGTTTCAGCTTTTCCTTTTCGGAGCTCCTATGGTTCCCCGTATTAAGTTGCAAACCCATTCCACTGGATGCTGATGGGTTACCCACACTCACATATTCCAAGCGTATTTCATGTAAACAAACATTGCTTTACTAAATAAGTATCGTCACTATTCCTAATATTCCTGCTACCTACTACTCACCAGCTATTGCCTATTGTCTCCTACCTGTCACTAGTACCTCCAACCTCTCGACTACTACCAACGTACTTCCTGCTACCCAATCAACTGTTAAAGAAACTTCACGGAACTCCTATGGTATTCTGTATTCTAATGGTTTCCCATAGCTATCTGATGCTATCTGATCGTTTCTTATGGCCTGGTAATCCTGATCATGGCTCGTGCAAACGTTGAATTGAAGGGTTTGAAGAGTAAGCCGAATAAAACAATTCCTTCTCTCTAGGGGGTAATATCTGCATCTTCAGTCGCACGCAATCCCCGAAAATGTTACATGTCACACTATTTCAAACCCCGGTTGCTTGCTGCAAAAAAAGAAAGGCTCCAAAAAGTCCATATCAATACAGCAAGTAATATAAACAAGATACAGCAAGTAATATAAACAAGATACAGCAGGTAATATAAACAAGCTACAGCAAGCAATGGAAACAAGATACAGCAAGTAATATCAACAAGATACAGCAAGTAATGGAAACAAGATACAGCAAGTAATATCAACAAGATACAGCAAGTAATGGAAACAAGATACAGCAAGTAATATCAACAAGATACAGCAAGTAATGGAAACAAGATACAGCAAGTAATATCAACAAGATACAGCAAGTAATGGAAACAAGATACAGCAAGTAATATCAACAAGATACAGCAAGTAATGGAAACAAGATACAGCAAGTAATATCAACAAGATACAGCAAGTAATGGAAACAAGATACAGCAAGTAATATCAACAAGATACAGCAAGTAATGGAAACAAGATACAGCAAGTAATATCAACAAGATACAGCAAGTAATGGAAACAAGATACAGCAAGTAATATCAACAAGATACAGCAAGTAATGGAAACAAGATACAGCAAGTAATATCAACAAGATACAGCAAGTAATGGAAACAAGATACAGCAAGTAATATCAACAAGATACAGCAAGTAATGGAAACAAGATACAGCAAGTAATATCAACAAGATACAGCAAGTAATGGAAACAAGATACAGCAAGTAATATCAACAAGATACAGCAAGTAATGGAAACAAGATACAGCAAGTAATATCAACAAGATACAGCAAGTAATGGAAACAAGATACAGCAAGTAATATCAACAAGATACAGCAAGTAATGGAAACAAGATACAGCAAGTAATATCAACAAGATACAGCAAGTAATGGAAACAAGATACAGCAAGTAATATCAACAAGATACAGCAAGTAATGGAAACAAGATACAGCAAGTAATATCAACAAGATACAGCAAGTAATGGAAACAAGATACAGCAAGTAATATCAACAAGATACAGCAAGTAATGGAAACAAGATACAGCAAGTAATATCAACAAGATACAGCAAGTAATGGAAACAAGATACAGCAAGTAATATCAACAAGATACAGCAAGTAATGGAAACAAGATACAGCAAGTAATATCAACAAGATACAGCAAGTAATGGAAACAAGATACAGCAAGTAATATCAACAAGATACAGCAAGTAATGGAAACAAGATACAGCAAGTAATATCAACAAGATACAGCAAGTAATGGAAACAAGATACAGCAAGTAATATCAACAAGATACAGCAAGTAATGGAAACAAGATACAGCAAGTAATATCAACAAGATACAGCAAGTAATGGAAACAAGATACAGCAAGTAATATCAACAAGATACAGCAAGTAATGGAAACAAGATACAGCAAGTAATATCAACAAGATACAGCAAGTAATGGAAACAAGATACAGCAAGTAATATCAACAAGATACAGCAAGTAATGGAAACAAGATACAGCAAGTAATATCAACAAGATACAGCAAGTAATGGAAACAAGATACAGCAAGTAATATCAACAAGATACAGCAAGTAATGGAAACAAGATACAGCAAGTAATATAAACAAGCTACAGCAAGTAATATAAACAAGATACAGCAAGGAATGTAAACAAGATACAGCAGGTAATATAAACAAGCTACAGCAAGCAATGGAAACAAGATACAGCAAGTAATGGAAACAAGATACAGCAAGTAATGGAAACAAGATACAGCAAGTAATGGAAACAAGATACAGCAAGTAATGGAAACAAGATACAGCAAGTAATGGAAACAAGATACAGCAAGTAATGGAAACAAGATACAGCAAGTAATGGAAACAAGATACAGCAAGTAATGGAAACAAGATACAGCAAGTAATGGAAACAAGATACAGCAAGTAATGGAAACAAGATACAGCAAGTAATGGAAACAAGATACAGCAAGTAATGGAAACAAGATACAGCAAGTAATGGAAACAAGATACAGCAAGTAATGGAAACAAGATACAGCAAGTAATGGAAACAAGATACAGCAAGTAATGGAAACAAGATACAGCAAGTAATGGAAACAAGATACAGCAAGTAATGGAAACAAGATACAGCAAGTAATGGAAACAAGATACAGCAAGTAATGGAAACAAGATACAGCAAGTAATGGAAACAAGATACAGCAAGTAATGGAAACAAGATACAGCAAGTAATGGAAACAAGATACAGCAAGTAATGGAAACAAGATACAGCAAGTAATGGAAACAAGATACAGCAAGTAATGGAAACAAGATACAGCAAGTAATGGAAACAAGATACAGCAAGTAATGGAAACAAGATACAGCAAGTAATGGAAACAAGATACAGCAAGTAATGGAAACAAGATACAGCAAGTAATGGAAACAAGATACAGCAAGTAATGGAAACAAGATACAGCAAGTAATGGAAACAAGATACAGCAAGTAATGGAAACAAGATACAGCAAGTAATGGAAACAAGATACAGCAAGTAATGGAAACAAGATACAGCAAGTAATGGAAACAAGATACAGCAAGTAATGGAAACAAGATACAGCAAGTAATGGAAACAAGATACAGCAAGTAATGGAAACAAGATACAGCAAGTAATATAAACAAGATACAGCAAGGAATGTAAACAAGATACAGCAGGTAATATAAACAAGATACAGCAAGTAATATCAACAAGATACAGCAAGTGATATAATTAAACAAGCTACAGCAAGCAATGGAAACAAGATACAGCAAGTAATATAAACAAGATACAGCAAGTAATATAAACAAGATACAGCAAGTAATATAAACAAGATACAGCAAGTAATGTAAACAAGATACAGCAAGTAATATAAACAAGATACAGCAAGTAATATAAACAAGATACAGCAAGTAATATAAACAAGATACAACAAGTAATATAAACAAGATACAGCAAGTAATGGAAACAAGATACAGCAAGTAATATAAACAAGATACAGCAAGTAATGGAAACAAGATACAGCAGGTAATATAAACAAGATTGTTTCTCCGTGAAATATCAACGTGGGAATTGACGTTCTGACTGGATTCGCTTCCCAGGGTCGTCTGGACCAGCTTCACATGGCAAAGCATGTCCTCGCAGAGCTCACCGTAGAGCGCTACTGCATCGGTTGTCTCATTCTGATGCCTTGCACCTGGAACCGCTGATCAGCGATCTGGGACTCCGCAGTCAGAGCACTGATCCTGAAACAAATCAGGCCTCATCGAAGTTCATGAACTTTGGCTTTAAATCGCTTCAGCTTTGTCTCACCGGTGATCGAACGCCATCGATTTGCTGCCGGGATCTTGGCAGGTGCCAATCGCTCAATGAAGTTGAGTACAGCAGGGGTAAGATCTTGTACTGCACAGCGCAAAGAACGGGTCAAGGTCGATGCGGTCACGCGGATATTAATCATTGATATGTTCCTACCATGGTGACAAAAACCTGGTCAGGTTTCCAATCAGGACATATCTCGGTCTCAAGGTGTCGTTATGGCATCGTGCTGAAAACCGCAAGGCGCTTATGAGGCATGTAGCATATAATATCAATGAATACTAAGAAGTGGCGATGGGTCAAGGTTTACCATCATTTCTTTGGGGGGATAGGAACAAACAAAAATATAGGGAATGGTTTCTACTGAGGGTACACCAGGGGTACATGGTTTTGATCCAAAGCCATGTGTAGATGGTGAGTCCATGAAAACATGTGGAACTTTATTGCTCATCCGGTTGGTGGGAAACGTTGCCCCCTCCCAAAGCCATATGAGCAAAGCAATTTGAAGCCATCATCCCCAGCCGATCGATGGAACATAGTTAACCTCAATCATCACCTGAAACCACCAACCGGTCTCATGACTTACAAGCATAACAACAAACGTCTATTGTTGGATATTATGCCCTATAATCAACCAGAGAGAAAGAATGAATCCCCAAGCCAAATGGGCTCAACCAAGACTTATGAACCATGGTCTAAGCATCAAACCTGCAGTGTCGTCAGACCAGCTTAGCATTAAAGATTGAGAACGAACCCAGTTCTAGTGGCTGCATCTATCAATCTTTAATGCAGCCATTAGAACGTCCATGGTTCGTCCTGCATCTATCCATCTTTAATGGCTGCATCTATCAATCTTTAATGGCTGCATCTCTCAATCTACCCTACAGTCACGTCAATGGTCTGTCCTGCATTGGCTCCATGCTTTGCACAGCGTCCAGACGTCGGTGTTCTGTCCTCGGCCAGGCGACTTTTGATGGTAGCCGGTTGATGGATGTGAGTGGTGAACTATGCATATTTAATGGTTACACATGGTTATACGGTGGCTGCTAATGATTAACTTTCCATATTTAATGATCAAATGGTTGTATATATATATATATATATAGAGAGAGAGTAATTGAATAATCAATATCGATCATGTATAGGAGATGATCATTGACGATAACACGGAATATCATGGATAGCAATGATGATTTATCGGAGATCCATATTGCTAAACCCCCCAGAGGTGATGGTGGATCACACGCGTTTTTTGAAGATTAAACAGATGGCGTCTTTAGATCAACAACACTATAGACCCATCTGCTGGATATGGCTGTGGGTCAAAACCCTGTACCCCTGGTTCCCCACCATTAACCATTGTTTTCCCTTGCTTTGTTGGTGGAAATCCCCCATGAACGTTGGTTGGTTAATATTGACCCATAGCCATATTTACACCAATTCCTTCAATGAAAATGGTGTGGGGACTGGACGAGATCGTTGTGAAGGTCTTCGTGCCATGAGCTGGAGTTTGTTTTTTCAGCATCTACTTGGCTATGGGTCAATATTAATCAACCAATAATGGTGGTTGATAACCAACAAACTATAGGGAAACTAATGGTTAATGATAGGGAACCAGGGGTACAGGGTTTTGACCCACAGCCACTTGAAGTGAGAAGAGCTACTCATCTCTACCAACCAATTCTTTGTCTGCTTGGTTCCATCAGCATCCTTGGATATCTTTAGTTTACTGGAGCAGCAGTTTTGGCGAACAGCTGTGGGTTTTCCAACTGAATTAGGTTGAGCTAACCTCGTTTTCTTCCCCCTGGGATGATCATCTTCCTTTCAAGGGGGTTGATGGGGCTCAACTATTGAATGATTGATGGTGATCGATGAACCTTTTGAAGATGGTTGGGTGCTATCGAAATGTGGATGTTGCCCCTGACAGGTGAATCGTGATAGCAATTTCTTCATGTCGCAATTCATCTACTTAGATGGGTTTGATCACTAGATCTGGCTGTGGATCAAGGGTCCCTGGCCCTGTACGCTGCTCACATCCCATAACCCTGCACTAGTTGAGCTGTGGCATGTTCATAAGCATCCATTTGTTTGATGCTTGGTTGTGCTCCCTACCTTAGCCTTGATGATGGACGGTGAATCCGTTGCGGCAGTGGCAGCAGTTGCCGGAGGGTGGGTGGTTCATGGGTGCCCAGCCTGCACTACTTCATCCTGAACCCTTGATTAACCATCCATCATTAAGCATTCATCATCCATTTTTTTTCGGTTTTTGTGGAGCTCAAGGCCAACAAAAACCCCCAACAAAAGATAACCATGAGCCACTATAAGATACCACCTTTAGTCCAACACACCACTTTGCTCGTTGCTCTGGGTGTCCCTCACGTGACGGCCTTCATGGGAGGAGCGACAAAGCTGGGGCACAAGGCCTCACTACCAAGCTGAGGGTTCGGTGGGGTGGGGATGGCAAATGATGACGAATTGCATGGCTTAGGTGATGGTCCATTCATGGTTACTGGCTATATACCCTGTGGTAAACTAACATGCATATGGCAATGGAAAATCCACCTTTTTTTGAGGAAACCCTGGGAAATCATCCATTTATGGTGGATTTTCCATTTGCCATGTTAGTTTACCAGAGGGTAATAAATGTTACTTGGTGCTTAGTTATGTTAGTTGATGTTTCATGATGGTTGGCCACAACGAGAAATGGTTCGCAGTGGTTGACATCTACTGTTCAAGATGCTCGATGCTTAAATATGGCGGAGGAAGCTTTGCAACAATGGCTGAAAATGGATCAACGTTCCAAACGTGGTGAAGTACCCTTGGCACCATTGATACCTCTGACTCTGATTCATACTCACGGTGAATAATGCCGAACGATCGTTGATGATGGTCCATGATGATGGTCGAACATTACATGATTGATGATGCTTAAGAATGGCTGGTTGTAAGTTTGATGACGTTTTTTTAAATGACGGGCCAGTATCAACAGTTCACAATGGTTAAGCATGCTTCACCTTTGCGTTCCATCGAAGAAGAATCGAGGAAGGTATCCAACTTATCCGACTACCATCACTCATGAGTAGCAACCATCATTATCAAACATGATTGACATACGTAAACCATCGCAAATCACACGATTACAGGAGCGTAGGCACAATGGCAGCACGCAAATCCGCAGGTTCTTTGAACAAAAATGATTGAAGGTACCCGGATCCACGGTTGCCAGTAGGTTCCTGGCCATCCACTGACAAAAGGCAAACAAAACCAGCAACAATGTGGTTCGTGGTTCAACAACTCCCAGAAGCACCCTCGGGCACTCCAACACAGCAATGGAGAATCCATCGAATATTGATGGTAAGGTATAATCATCACATCTACAGACCCGAAAAACCAATCATCATAACCGGTTGGTGGATTCAACCCCTATCAAAATATTTAGTCAACCAACCCGCCATTTGGTAATCCTAGGGAAAACAAGAAGTAACACCAGCAACTAGCAGCTGTTTAACCATTATTGTTGGTCATTATCCCCTATTCTTAAGCATCATTGATGGTTGCACCCCCTATAAAAACCCTTAAGCAACCAACCAATTTCCATGAGTTAGCACATCCCCTATTCCCCCATCATCCCCCATCCGACCTTGAGGCCGCATTGGCTGCAAAGCACCAGTGCCATGCAGGCAGCAAAGCCCAGGGCTGGTCGACTTGTTGCGCGGGCCATCGTTTGTGGTGGCGGCGTGCGTTTGTCAGGGCTGCTGAGCGGTTGAAATCTAGGGCTGCGGCAGTTGAAGATGGCACAAGTGGTGAGTTCAGTGGATTGAACCTACGAAAAGGACATGCAACTCACACTCAGCTAGTTGCGGATTCTAAGTGTCTCATGCTAAATTGTTTCAACTGGTAAATCAACCAGCTACTCTTACTTCGGATGGGCAAAGTAGCATCTACTTCGAAATGGCCAAGATCTACATCTCAGCTACTTCCCACTTATATAAGATCTAAATCTAAACCTCAATATGCTCTCAGATCTACGGCTCCACAGTAGGGAGATGCAGAAACCACCCGATTTTTCATGACTGCATTGGTCATGCTGAGCCCGGGACTGATGCTGCATTAAATGTGACAAACACTACCAAACAAAGGGCCAAATGAGGGCTCACAGGCGCTGCAAATAGCGGGGCAGTGCCTTAATTTTTGCCATTCCGATCCCTACCATCACAAAGCACCAATCTCCTTAAACATGATTCACTCACTAATATGGCTGTGGATCAAGTCCTAGACCATGACCAAACTAGTAGGGCCGTTGGGATGAATTAGTAAGCATAGACTAGTTACACATTTGGCTATGGGTCAATAACAATCAACCAAAAATGAGGGGATAATAACCAGCAACAATAGGGAAAGCAATGGTTAATGATGGTGGAACTAGGGGTACGGGGTGAACTGACCCAGATCGCCATTTCTTGGATGGTCGGTATTGACCTATAGCACATCTAACCACATCCATGATGGTGAGTCTCCCCAAAATAATGATGGGTGTGATTTGATATATGATTGATATGATATGATTCATACCAATTAAATTCACACCCATTGATAAGATAATGTGCAGGAACCATACCCAAACTAATGATTGATTCTGCTGGAACGATTCTTGCAGCCGATCGATGGATCCCTCACCATCATCTGTTTCCAGGGGCTCCGATTTTCGCAGAAAACCAAGAAGCGTCTTTGCTCTTGCTACATGGGATATATAAATTAGCTCTCAGCATTTTTGGAATCAACAAACCGATCAACTTACAATAACCACAGTGATACCAACAACCTGCAGCAGCTGTCTATTTCCAAGGGCTCTGACCATACAGCGCCCTTCGGCTTGTGAAACACTGCGGCGGTGAAACGGGCTTGCAGCGAACCAGCGTCGTTAGACGCATAGTTCGCCTGCAAGTGGTGCCGGGTTTCCTGTCGAAAGCAACCTTTCCTCGAACCCAGCCATATCACCTGATCAACAGAATAGCTTACGATGATCAACCATTGATGATCAATGAAGCATGAAGGCCAGAATGAAGGTTGGCGATCATAGCGATGGTTGCTCAATCTTTATGGTTCATGACCATGATTGTGATGGATGGTTGATTACCATCAAATCAATCCATCCCTATGGACTATCAACTGTGGGCCAATACCCAGGTGTACCATCATCAATCATTGTTTTCCAACTAGTGTTGTTTGTTGTCATTCCCCTATAATTAACCATTGCTGACCATTCTCATACACTGCTGCTGGCTGCTACAGTAACTATTATAAACCATAGCTGCTTCTTATGCCCCCAAAAAATATGGTGAGTTGGTATTCTCTGTTATCGTCTATAAACCATGAACCAGCTATATTGTACCCTTGATTATTAGTTACCAAAGGCTAACCTTATTATCATCCATCATTGCTGGCTATTAACACCAAGTAATCATCAAAAACATTAGCAAACTTTGCTAGTGAGCCAGCTAGTTGTGAACCCATTATACCATTGTTGTTGGGCATTATCCCCTTACTAATGATGGTAACCCTTACAAAACCCCTATACTCGGAGAAACCACTGATAAGGGCTATATAAGGGTTATATCAGGCCAACAATATTGTAGGGGTTATGTGACCCCTAGTGGTTGTAACCGATACCGTGGATTTCAGAAATATAGCAGTGCCTTATTCTGGTTAAACCATTGAATGTAAACCTTGATGTTGTGAGCCCCATTCCGAGAAACCATCAGTTCAAACTCTGATATAACCCAAAAATTCCCTTATTAATGTTATAACCCTTATCTAACCTTATCTAAGCCCTACATTCTGAGAAACCACAACCCCTTATATAACCCTTAAATAATCTCCAATGGTTATATAAGGGTTGTATACATGTATATTACATAAATATTGGGTTAACCAATGTAACCCTTGAACATCTGGTCGAAGCTTCGACCCAGTTCAACAAAGACCCAGCACTTCCACTTCGCCCCACCAACTCACTGGTGAACACCGCCCCGTGGCTACCACCTCATTCGGGCAGGCGGGTTCCGGGGCGTGAAGAAAACCATGGATGGGTAAGAACGGTATCGGAACCACCATATTGATACATGGTGTATACATGGTCGATGCTGGTTAATGATAGATAACGATTAATGATGGTTAAGAAGCTGGTTGATACTAGTCAATGATGATGGTTTTTGATAGCTAATTAGGTTCATAATGATTCATGATGGCTAATGATGGTCAAGCACTGGGAAATGGTGATTAATGATGGTTCATCATAGTCAAATCACGGTTCATCAAGTAGAGAAAGTAGTGATGAATAACGAGGGTTCATAGGCTATCTTCGTGATCATGATGCTTAATGACAATTTGTCAAGAAGCTGGTCGAATGGTTAATGCTGGATGAGGGGTACTTACAGGATCTTACAGGTAACTACTGATGCTCGATTGACAATGGATGGCGAGGCTTTGTAAGTTTTTTGGCTAGGTTTGATAGAGCTGAAAAGACTTCATAGTGCTTTGTCATGATGAATCATTGATGGTGTGAAACCATCTGTACATGAATGGACAATGAGCACTGCGGTGAACAGAAGTCAAGGAAACGCTAGTGATTAACGTGGAGTCTTTGGTGGTTTTCGTTTGCCTTGCTGCCTCGATTATCATGATTACCAAGAATGATGAAACCAAACGATTGAGATTTTTGTTGTTTGGTTTTGTTTATGGGCATACCTGCGGGATGCTCTTCCTTGTGTGTTGGCCCCGAGACTCTATTGAGTAGTGGCACTCACAAAGGAATCGAAATCGAACGGTGCCTATCGCGCCTGTCGGTTTAGGGAGGTCTCGGCCCCCATGCCTTTCCTTGAACAACCATTGAACAACCATTGCAAGCCACGGGCAAAGCGATCAAACGTTTGGGGTGTGGTAAATAATTTGTATGCCTTACCTGGTGCTGATTTGTGGAAGAAGTTGTGCGATTTGATTCCCTTCCGCTGCAAGGTAAAAAAAACTTAAGAATTTGGAGCCTCGGGACTTGGTGGCTTTTAGATCCCTTGCTAAAAGTCTTATTTTTAGTGGCTGTATGGTAAATCAATCATATCCCGAAAAGCCTGAAAAGCTAAGGTAGTAGCTACAATCCACCCAGGGGAATCATTCAAATTGGAGCCCCAGGAATCAACTATTTCCCCTTCTGATGCTCTTTTGCTACTAACCCTCAAATACAAACACATCGGGGTTTCTCAAAAAAGGGGACCCCCAAAAATTGTTTTTTTTGTTTGTAACAAATGATTCTTATTGTATGATTTAGGTGTATCCATATGGCTTCAGAAACTGCCACCTCTAGCTGAACTGAAACCAGGGCTCCTCCTCGCCGTCCTTAGCCCAACGTTCGCCCTTCTGACTGGGACCCCCGGCGGAGAAATGGGCGGCAGTGCCGCTAGGATGTGCTTGGCATGGGTCTCACTGAAGGTCTGAACAGCGGCGTGACCGGTAAGGGATGAGGTACCCAGTGGTACCCCCAAAAAATTTGCTAAATGAGCGGCAAGCGACACACGGGTCCCTGGGAAAGGTTACCATTGTTGCATGGCTACATGTTGTGGTACTCGCCTCGTGACTGACTACGGTCATAAATAAACCATACTTAATGATCATTAAGAGTGGTTCTTCATGGCTGATTATGGAAGTTATCAACGGTTAGCTTAGGTTAGGGCAACTACCAGGTGTAGTAGGTATGACTATACTTAGGTGGCATATTCAAACCAACTTATAACCAGGAGGTACAATTCTTTACGGGGTAATCTTGGAAGTACGTTGGAATCCTTGAGAAATTCCTTGGTGAGATGCTGGGGAAATGAGTTTCTCGTGAAGTTGGGTATTTACATTAAGATCACCTTGGAATCTGTAAGAGTTTTTGGCCGATGCATGAAAGATAACAATGATTGATGTGTGGTGAATATAAGGTCACACATGGCAAATAGTAATGGAGAATAGAAGGTTTTCGGTCAGTAAAAACAAAAACCTCTGACTGAAGCAATGTTTGTTACGGTAAACCATCAATGTTGGAATCCCATGATGGAGTTAACTGTTGGTTAGTACCCACCATTTACTCAGCAGTACATACCATTAGCAGTCATAGATAGATACAACACACATTATTATGTACAACCAGGTACTCAACGTACCTAGGTGAATGCATGCAGTCCACTCATATTTTTGCCAACTATTGACTGACATGAACGTATGAACTCATCAACAATGGGTGGATAATGAACATGTTGAGAATGAATAATTACATTACAAGTTATAAGATTGTTCCAAAAACAGTTGCTAATCATTTGACTAACAAACTAACATGTTAATGAACAATCGAATGGATCTAAGTTCACATCATGATCCTTTAACAACCATCTTGAATTGCCCATCCTCCGATGAACATGAACTTGTGATCAAAATGACTTATAAACGCCCTATAACTGGTGGTCAACCCTAGTTAAGTTAGCTACAAACGAACCAACCAAAGTGCTTGGGGGCCCTGCTTGTATCAAGCAAAGTTCATAGATCATTCCCTGTTCCCCCACCCACCTCTCTGGGTCGAATGCCTTGCTTGGCAGATTGATGCAAGCCTCGGTCCGGCCCTGGGTACTGAACCCCTGGAGCTGAGTTCGGTGAATGTTGTGCGACTAAACAGCTGCTACTCCAGCTGCTAGTTGACCCCAGCTAGTGGTGAATGAACCAACAGCTATAGCTGGTGCGGCCCACATTGTGGTGGTCAAAGTTAGGACAGTGACTGACTCATGGTGACCACAATAGCAGCTAGAAACGCACCGGCACAAAACCAAGAACGTCGACACCAAGAACTTACCCACGTTGTGGGCAGCACTGTATAGGCGTTACTACCCTTCAAGCTCAACCCATGGAACATGCTTATTCTAAGTCGTGATTGAAAGTTGTTACCCTGCCTATTGCCGTGCTACACAGACTATAAATGTGGCGAACCAGCCAGCTCACAATCGCTGGGAGCCCACCGAGTGCTGAATTCATGCCAACAACCCCTCTCCCTGACGATCCAGAGAAAAAACATATCACCGCCCGGAAATTTGATACACATGAGTATTTTCATTGCCCTGGGCGAAACTAAAAGGTTGGTGTTGGTGCTTGACCACCTTGATGCACAGGACAAAGTAGGAACAAATGATGGTTCAACCGTTCAACCCGCATGAAACGGGTGGGTTGCACCCAGGATACACTACGGATCTACCACAAATGACGACCCCAGCTGTGATGGAGCTACCGGGGGTAACGCTTCCACCCTGGGGAAACAGCTGGGCTTCAGGTAGGGTCAGTCCATGATGAATGTAGCCAGTGGTACCACTCTGCCACGGTGAACTACTTGGATGTGCAGCTGGAGTTAGAACCACGGCTAGTTGCACCCGATGGTCGGTAGCTGAACTAACCCCAACCACCATGGTCAGTTCCAAGTTACTGAATAGACATGGTAAATCCAAGGAACCAACCACCGTGGCGTCCCAAGTCTTCGAATTAAGATCCCAAGTCTACCAGCACTTGACCAAGGCCCAAGATCATCACCTCCCACCCAGCTTCCAGCACTGGGTGTTCTCGACAAGGCAAACTTCGGCTACAACTGCTGCCTGTGGTCGGAAGTTTCAGGTGGTGAAGAGAACCATTGATAAACTGGTTCATATCTGGTTGGTGTTGACATGGTTTCTTGAAATGAAGAACCCCCAACTTATGGTTGGTTGATTGTTATAAATGGTTTATCTAAAAGATGTTTGGGGGTAGCCCTATTTTCAGACACACCCACATGCTTGAGTAACACAAAAACAAAAACAACTCGACAATTGATAGTGCGAACCAGGTTGTCAATTACGTAAATTGACACCAGTAGGTATTCACCATGGTCGGTATGAGTCATGTTGTCATTAATCTACGTATGGGTCATAGCCAATCATCAATTGCTTAATGATTAATATTTGGTAAGTGTTTATAACTATTAGCATTGGTCATAGCCATTGCTATGCCTTGATTCATTAATCAATAGTTACTTAATCACTGCTATTACTAGGGGTCACAGGCAACCACCAATTGCTTTATGATTAATAGCCCCTGCTTCCACCATCATTAACTGCTGTCTTCTCTATTATTGTCGGTTATTATCCTTAGTTGGTTGGTTCATATTGACTCCTGGCCGGCTATTGATAAATCAAATGGTTGATAATGGCCATAATCATTTGCCATAGCAGTATAGTATTAAATCATATGAAAAGCGGATCAATATATAAATCATGTGGATCATACAATCTCATACATCAGATTGGCCAGTCATGGGGATCAGGTCTTTCGTCACCATCAAGGGCTATGCCATGCTCAGCCGTGCTCGGCTTCACTCGGCTTGGCCAGCTCCGGACTCCGATTTTCGGGGGGCAAGGCAGTTCCCCGTCTGCAGCGCCATCCAAAGCTTCGACACCTGCCAACGCACGCACAATCGACCTGGAATTGGCCTCGGCCATGGGGACTGGCCTCTTCCTCTGCCCACTCCGCACACTCTCGGGCGTCATGTGCTTTCTTCTTGGCATCCATCATCTGCGCATGAACCCCAGTGGGCTGCTGACGTCAGGACCGGGACGAGACAGCGTCAAGATGCATGTGTTCAAGCCCTGAAAGTCACACCACGTTCCCAAAAGCCACATCACTTCAACCGAGTTGAAACCCAACTGGGGGATGTGACTCCGATTTCTGCCATAGCCAGGGCATGGGCTCGAAATATCTTCGAATTTGTAGAATCAACAGATCGTGTTCGTTCCAAACAGGTGCTTAGACAACTTGATCAACGACTTTTATACCACATCATATTCTAGACCTCTTGAACACAAATCAGCAACAAAAATATCTAGTTCCTCTTCCTATGTTCTTATCTTAGCTATCCAATTTAATCCAATATCTTGCCTAATCTGATATGTGTGTTATCTCATCTGATCTTTGTGTTATCTGATCTCATCTAATCTATCTATCCATCTATCCATCACATGGTGTACACCGACAACTGGTGTGAATCCAATACTTGCTCCACAGCCGTTTCGAAAGTGCTTGGGGGGATTTACCATCCGATAAACTTATTCACAGCTAGTACCACCTATTAGGAACCACCATTCGTGATCATGATGCCAACTATCGCGAGAAATCCGAATTCATTAACTACCACTATCACTATCAGTCATCATTAATTACCATTAATCTGAGCCCCGGATTAATAAAACCCTACAAAATAATATTA
>VSDK01019045.1:7011-23090 GCA_009767595.1 Symbiodinium kawagutii
GTCGTGGTTGAGGTCCGGCAGCCACCACTGGCCGCGGATGGTCGTGGTTGAGGGCCGGCAGCCACCAGTAGGCATACATGATCGTGGTTGAGGTCCGGCAGCCACCACTAGCGGCGCTTGGTCGTGGTTGAGGTCCGGCGAGGGAGGAGGACGATGAGGAGGAGAAGGTGAGGAGAAGTCAGCTCTGATAAAATCTAACAACCCTCACCTGGTGGGGAAAAATATAGTAGTTGTTTAACCATCATAGTTAGCTTTATCATCCCTATTAGTAGCCAGTATTAATGGTTACAACCCCTATAAAAACCCTATATGTAAACATGTTTAAAACCACCATATATGGCTTTGGGTCAAAAAACCTGTACCCCTGGTTCCTGATCCAGGGTTCCCCTATCATTAACCATTTTCCCTATAAAATTGTGGTGAATATCTCTTACCAGTTGGTTGAAAACTGTTTAAAACCACCAACTGCAGATCCCCCAACCAGTCAACTCATGAGGCCCCTCCGAGTCCCCTGGGGCTGTCCGGGCGACCCCTTGGTACAGCACAATGGACGGCTCCAGCGTGAAGCTGATGTTGGCCGCCAACCTGGTGGCAACCACCCGACACTCACTTTGAGAGAGGCCAGCGCCCTGCTCAACTTTTATCAATCATAATATGTTCTAAAAAAACCTGAAAATATATATCTTCTTGTTGTGGTTCTAGGACAATCTGCCGGCTGGACAAGCTCAATCATCAGCTCGCAAGTCCATGCAGTAGCGTTTTTCAAGCGATTCTTCGAGGTCTACGCAGTTTCTACGCACACATGCCCGACTTCTTTGTCTTCTCCTTGGGCTCCTTGGTCTTCGAAGCCTCCTTGGTCACAACAATGTTCTGCCGCTTGATCTTGAAATCCGGCCCGAACACAAAGGTGTCTGTGGCCGTGTTGAAACCGCAGCCAGGACATTTCCAGATCAGGAAAACCGTTTTGCCCGGCTCATCCACCTCCACCACGGGGGCCTCCAAAGTTTTCAAGTCAGGTAGATCCTCAAAAAGCTGGGTGAACATGTCCCGAATCCCTGGGAGACCGGTGAACTCTTTTTTCGAACCATCGACATTGTTGTACACTTTGGCAATGGAGGTTTGATCATAATCGAGCATAATCTTCTCCACATCTTGTTTGCCAAAGGCATCAAAGTGATTGTCCCAAGCTTCCTGCACGGATCTCGGGAAATAGCCCGTGCCGGTGCCGGCCAAGGTCATTGGTTGCACCGCACCCGCAACTGCACCCGCCGTGCTCGGCAAGACATATGTGGACGGGATGGGGCTCGAAACCACTGGACTTTGGTACATCGTTGGTGCCGGATGCTGAGTATCATAGAATGGGCCAGACGTAGTGCCATCCGCATTCTTGATGTAGTATCCACCCGGAAATGCCATTGCTATACTCCTGGTGTTGTCAGCTGAAAGATGGAATACATGTGGGGATCAAAATCTTGAGCCGAAGAAAATCTAAAGGATTTCACCAAATCGTTTGAATTGAATGGGGATCAAAACTCTGGGGATGTATAAGTTCAATGTTCGCCAAATGATGCATTGTACCAAGCTAGATCTGCCCCATAGTTGCTCATCGCCATGTCCAGCAAATAGCTGTCAATCTATACCTGTTGTGCTATCCATCGCAATGAGATATCTATATCTTACTATATGTTTGTATCATCATCTAGCCTCCATATCCAACAATCATCAACAATCCATCCGATTCCAAACAAAAAAACACATTTCCAAAGTCGAAAAAATCCCCCCATAGTTCAACCAGAAAATATACCCACCAACCAAACCTAACAAAACCCCAACCCAGCAGAGTTCTGACCCGCTACGCACCCTGCAGAGTTCTGACCCGCTACCCCCTGACATGGCATGGCTATGGCTGCTGGCTGACCGAGTCGTCGCCTGGGCTCCGAGGGCTCAAAGGCCAGCTGCGAGCGTTTGAAGGTCTTGTAGCCGTTGCCCACCTGCGGGGCTTGGAACCGGTTGGAACCCCGGTTGGAAGCCCAGTGCCCGGTTCCAGTGGAAAGCGGCCGCCCGGGCGGTTAGCACCAGTGGATGCGGTGAACAATGGCACCAGTGGATGAGTTGGGATGATGATATAGTTGATTGGGATGATGATAGTTGGATTGATCAACTTGGGAATCTTAGGATTGCGGCTCTTCACTACTAGTTGATCAACAGGATAGTGATCCATCTAACTAATTGATCAGTTGTCAGCACTAGTTGGTCAGTCCGCTACGAGCACCAACAGTTGGGATACCAACAGCAGATTGGAAGCACTATATCCCTTGAGCCGTAGAAGATTGTGGTGCGAGAAGCTTCCTGACGGGGAACACCTGGAATCCTGGTCCGCTGGATTTTTGGGTGGGGCCCTCACGTTGTGAAATGCTGGCGCGGTACCCTGAAATTAGTAGCTTTGCTTTGGAGAGGTACCCCGCCGAAGGGCAGCACTCCCAGTGGTCTTTAAGCAAAGAATGTTGCTTGATTCGATTTTCCCGAATTCGCATAGCCCAAGGACAGTATCGTTGTTCTTCATGGTCATTTGGTTCCAACTATCGCCCGTCTTTGTTTCATCTTGATTTGCCAGCGGCTGTTGGTCCAGCACGTTCACATCCAACAATCCAACTACAACGTAAGAGTCAGTCGCGGATGGGATTCTAGATACATCATGCTTAAGCTGGGTTGCAGTACTGACACTGATGCTCAACCCTGGTTGACAACAATGGTTGCTGGTTGACTCACCATGTTAATATCAAGCTTGCGGCGAAACAAAAACACCACACCATGGCCCTTGGCTATGTCCACAGCCATACAACCCCCCAAAGTTGAGGGTTCTCATGGGTCTTCCTCCCAACTGCAAGGGGGAGGGAGGATGCTATTTTCACTACAGAGCCTTTGTACAAGGTGGAGCCAAGTTGGCTTGCAGGCCATAACTATACTCCTATCTGCCACAAGTGTAACCCGACTCAGGCGAGTCAGGCTTATCAGGCTTACTTTTAAATCAGATTAACATAGATTAACTACAAAAAGGATTGGGGGACCCATGGGGAGCCCTCCTAGTAGCTGGGATGTCTTACTGATCTTCAAAGCTGGAGCTGGTTCAAGGCCTCTGGAGAATCGTCGATGGATTGCTGCGGCGCCCTGGGATGCTCCATGGGACAGGTTCCAATCCATGATGATCTCAAGCTACCAATGGTTCCTACTTCCAACCAACGTATGCTACTGTTGTAGTAACAATTGCCTTGATACATAATGATGTATCTGTATAGTGTGGTAGTACTCAGGAAATGCTCTCAAGCACCTTTGATGGTGAATCACCAGCAATGGGTCCCGAATCATGTTGAGGCTGTTTTACTAGGAGCTGAATCTACCGCTTCCAAGCAACCTCAAATTATGAGCACCATTTGTGGTCATCCCCCCTGGTTGGGTTGAGTAGTGATAGCAATTTGAGATGGATCCTTGAAAACATTTCGAAACTGCCATGATAAAATCTAGCAAAGGCTGAAGTTCCGAAGCAGGGTATTCGCAACAACGCGAAATGGGATGAGCATCAGCAACAGCAACTCGAAGACAGCGGGGCCAGGCAAATCCAAGCAATGTGTTCCATTTCATTGGCGGAAGGTGTGTCTGTATTCATCCCTTTTCTACTTTTTTGGATCTTTTCTTGGATGCGAGCTAACGTCCCCAGTACAAACCAGGAGCCACCAAATACAATTCAATTTTTTCATATTGCTTCAGTCTATTTCAAGTAGATTGCTCCATACTTGAACCCAGGTTTCAAGACATGCACCCATGACATCATTCACCTGGGACCTGACCTCAGCTGGTGCTGGGGAGACCCTCAACACCTGCACCCGCGGCTGAGGCAGCAGCCCAGGGTCGGAGTTCCAAGCGAGTAATGAGGTATCGTTGGCCTAGGGGACCAAGGGCTGAGCGGCTCATGGAGACTGGCAACCGGGATTATCATCATCATCATCATCATCAACATCATCATCATCATCATCATCATCATCATCATCATCATCATCAGCCAGCAGCAACGAAACCATGAAATCACAATCTTCTGACTCATCATGAATTTGTTGCTGCACAAAAAAAAATAAACATGGTGTCTACGCTCCAGCCCGCAATGGCTGTCGATCTATCACATTCCTGCAAAAAGCATACAAACAATAAACAAAGCGATCATAGAATGCGAGGCAACGCAAATGATCAGCTGCTGTTTTCAACTAATCATCATCCTCTGTGTTCTTTCAAGATGGTATCTCATGGTATCCTATCCCAGGATCTTGGCAGCAAGTCTCTCAGTCGAACTTTGCTCCTGAGGACACAACATACAGCGCTGGTGGAAGAATCAGTTCCTGAAGGACGGTGAACAAAACTCTGTAACGGAACATGTCCTGCAACGGAACACGACCAAATGACCAGCCATCCAGCTGCATTTCCAGTCGAATCTCCAAGTCCAGCGACGAGCCGAAGGAAACGATTCAGGTCTCGTTTGAAAGTTGATCCATTTTGAAGTTCAAGTTGCAATTCGCAAGTTTGTTTCCAGAAATGTTACTTCTTTATCTGAGGATAATCTACTGGAAACCTACAATTGAATATAATATGACTCTAACCAGGGTCTCCAACGTAGATAATTCCCATCAACCAGGGCCCCAGTGCACCAAGTGACCCTCGTGTTCGTTGTGAGTTTTTGAGGATCCGGCCACCAGCTCCACTTCAAACAAGGCCCTGATGGGTGCCAGGGTGCAGCACTGGCCAACGGTGGTGGGGAAGAATACCAGCAAAAATGGTGGGTTTATTACGATTAAAATTTGCTGGTGGTATCAACATTTGTAACATTTACGCTTAACAACTGTGAACACTATGAATCAACATGAACATTTCTTGGGAAACACACCAACATATGCCAACCATTACGGTTGACAATGAGTATCAACAAGGGAATCAGAAGCAATAATAGGGGATATACCAGCCATAATGGTTGGTTTATTACCATCAATGCTCCATATTGGATGATTTGGCGGTCCCCTCTATGTTGAGAAACACCCAAATTTACACTGCTTTGATGAAGCATCCATCTACGAGGATAATATGATACAATGCCGTGATACACTTTCATTAGGCTTGTTCCTTCAATCTGGGACTAATCCCCAATGACTCATGAGATTACAATAGGTAGTACAATGCAACCAAGCAAGCTTGTTTGTGTAGGGCACCCGGGCACCACTTTTGCATACCTATGCTGCTGACTATGGGTGACGCTGGTTGCATCGGGGGTTCTCCTACAAACGGGTTGTGTTGGAGGCTGCGTACAGCAGTGTATCTGAAACACCGTTGGCGATGCAGTCCACAAACAGGATCTGTTTACCTGTTGATCATTGGTCCAAACATGTCAAAAACCCGCAGTCGGAAAATTCTCTGCTGCGATGACCTATTCTCTGAGGCCTGTCCACGGTGTACAGGCATGTGTACAGTCTACACCCAAAAATGGACCTGGTCGCCTGCTGGATAATGATGGTTGATGGGTTCACAAGTGGTAAATGATGCTTAGGTCCGATTAATTTTGATTGATTAGTGATACCTTTAATAAGCTGGAAAGACCAAAACCCGTACATTCTATGAGGATTAATCAATTGATAATTAACAAGTGAGTAATTAATTGATACGCGGGAAATGCCAAACATGTTGAAATTACTCACTTGGACGGTTAATAACCTGGAAATTACCAAACACCATTGATTCATGACTAAGTACTACAGTAATTACAGCAATCAGTCATTCACAAGTGAGTAATGATGATTAATGAGCTGGAAATAACAATTTTTTGAAATAGCTCATTTGGATGGTGACTGGACCCACATGATGGACATCTCAGTTTGCCTCAATCTGACACCATCTCTATCTCGACAACTTTGCCACATCAGTCAACGCAATGGTGCGTCGAGCCCAATATAAAGTCGTTGGTCGATATCGACTTCCATAATGCATCATGATGATGATGATGATGATGATGATGATGATGATGATGATGATGATTGATGATGATGATGATGATGATGATGATGATGATGATGATGATGATGATGATGATGATGATGATGATGATGATGATGATGATGACGATGATGATGATGATGATGATGATGAGTAATCAGCCTTCGCTTTGACCCCTGCGCAGTCTTTGGGTGCTTGGGATGGCTTGGGTCCCTGCTCATCAGAGTAGATGGTTCTCGTCACGTGGAGCTCCAAGATGTTCTCCTTGGAAGCGGCTCAGGTGCTTCACGGCTAAGAAATGTCTGGCACTGAAATCACCTGGCTGGTTAAGCCATTAGCAATGGCTAATCAAATTATTTTTCCAAAAAATAGTGGTGAAACAACTGCTAATGGTGAAACAACTGCTAATGCTTAATTGTTAACGGTTTTAATGATAGGGAATATTTTTTCGAACAATAGTGGTGAAACAACTGCTGTTTGGTGGTCTCAGCATGTTTCAGCCCCTCTGAAAAATATCACTTAATCAATGTCAATCAACCAACCTTCCCAAACCATTGGGGTAAATATCAAAAGGTTCCAAAACACCAACCATTCACATATGCCCGCCACCTCGCCAATGTGTGCAATTTCCAGAAATTTCCAAGAACGGCACTCTTGTGCCAGCAGCTCCGTGTTCTACGTTCTATGGGCAAAAGAGGTGGGATGTTTCGGAGACACCATGAGATACCCAAAGATCATCAAAGATCTGCGTTTGGAGGTATGCAAGGGGATTGTGTGCACAACAAGCATCAAGCATTACACTACGGCCCGCACCGGGAGTCTGAAATACGCACTCTCGTCTCGAAAATGTGCCTGGCATCGGAATGTGCCAGGGGCTTCCCCTTCAAAGCTCGTCTGCTGAAGTTGAGGGTTGACCAAAACCCAGCTGCATGGCTTGAGAATCGCTTAAAGAAGCAATGCAAGTGCACTTTCCTTCTGGTGTTTCATCAGTAAATGCAGGATGGGTGATCCCTATAAGGCAACTAGCACGGTGCCCTGCAACAATCAAGAAAAAAATGCAAAAGTTGTATAAAATGGTTAGCTCTACTGACAGGATCTACCATAGTGCATAGGGCCACCTGTAAGTGAAAGCCAAATTCACTGGTATTCAGACCCTATTTTGGAGGATTAAAGATTCATTAGATGTCCCGGTGTCGAAAACGTGTTTTCAAAACACTACCCATAAAACAATCCAAATGTAGGCAAACATGTACATGGAATGTCTGGATAAGCGTTGCTCTCCTGTGATCGTAAGCTTGCGTGGAAGTTCAGACTGTGTGGGTCGAAAATGTGTTCTCACTGGGGGTTAGCAATTCCTAGTGATGACCCATCAACCACCACTAGCTGAAGCACTTTAAAGTAAATTGACCACAACAAAAAACTAATGATGAAGCACTTGGACACTTGAAGTTCTTGATCAGTGTGAAGCATCAGTATCGATTTCCCACCATGACTGACCATGACTTACCTCGCCACCAGCAGTCCGTGTTATATGGACTGAGTCTTCTCTCTGTACATCGGCCTCAAGTTGCCATGACATCTGCTCTCAAAATGGTCCATCACCAGTGATGGTCGACCTCAGCCGCGGCAACGCGCCGCGGCAACGCGCCTTGGTGGTCCCTTTCAGGGGCACCTCAACACGCTGGGCCGTGAAGCCGGACAAGCCTCGGTGCGCGGGCCACACAAGCGGTGCTGGTAGATTGATAGCGCCATGGATCCAGGGGCATGGATCCAGGGGCTGGATTCATATTGGATCCAGTTTACCAACCATTTATAGCCATGGTAGATTTTATAGCCATGGTAGATTTATATTAAGTATGGTTTATTGCTACAAATGGTTGGTAAACGGCTAAGGGTGGTTGATTTTCATGGTCACAACGTGGTTGTGAAGGATGGTAATGTGGTTTGAAAGGTCATACTTAAATAATGTGATATCAATGGTCGTTGGTTTGTCGATTGCCATGAATGTATAGACACGCTTGGAATGGTTATCGATGGTGTTACTAGCCAACGGTTCTTGTTTGTGATTATTCGCACATAGGCTGCATAGGTATATTTATCATGGTCATAAAGGCCGTTTCTACGATGGATTTAACAGCAATGGTTTGTCATAATCACAATTGATACTCACGCTTTGAGCAGTGGTTCTTGCTTCACGATTGCAATCCCACGGCTACATTATTCTCATGGTTTAAAAACCCTCTGCTGATACTTTATGTGCGTTGTCATAAAGTCTAAGGACATCTAAGGACTAATAGAACATGCTAAGTACATCTAAGGACTAATATCATTGACGGCATTTCGAGTGATTGTTAACGATGATTTATCATGATGAGTCATTGGCGGCGGGCCATTGAGGATCTACCGTACTACCATATACAACCGGTAATCTGGTTGGTGTTTCTCAACATACGGGACCCCCCAAACCATCCAGTCTATTCACCATTTATATCAATTGGCCGTTGCTAACCATGATGAACCACTATGCAGCGATATTCACTGATATTCACCATTTGTTCGCCATGATCCATGATGAACCACCACCACAGTAACAATCAACGGCACCGCATTCGAACGAACTTCTCTGACTTCGACGCTGCGACAGGGCCCCCCGCGAAGGTAGATCACTGATCCAGCCTTAGTCATGCGATGCTTGTGAGCCGGTCGTTCAAAGGGTATGGGTCGGTAGTAAGCTTAGTGATGATGAGTAGTAACCAGGATATTAGTAAGGACAAAGAGTATCTGAGAGTTGGTTCTTCCAATTTCTGCATGTCCACTGGTTTTGATCATGCAAATTTGGTTGTCGATTTCTGCAATTTGTTCAATTTCTGCAATTTGGGCATGCAGTACCACATCCCAAAGAAGAATGCTTCCCTCCAAAAACCAAAACGTGCAGAGTGATTCACACCGCTGGTGAGACGCCATTCTGTGGCGAAACGCACAACCCATGTCAGAATTCTGTCTGAAGCAGGTGAGTTTAGATTTTGGTCACTATCAAAACATGGCTGTCGACTGTCGACCGACTTTTGATTGCCTTTGTGCCTTTCTGCAATCAATTCTCGACCACACGGAGCTCACTTTTTTGTGCACAAATTATGGTTGTGGGTCAAAGCCCTCTACTTTCATCAGTGAACATCAAAACAATGCCAGAAATCCTTTTCGTTGGGTATCCACTAGCTGCCAAATCAATCAAATGCCAATTCAACGGGACGTGCCCAACGGATCATCTTCTGTCAGGCTGAGGCCGCGGCAAAAAATGGTCGGTTGCTCATAAAATGGAACATGACGTTACTCTGCTGGTTGGCCACGTTGTTGGTGTAGACCAACCTCACTGCCCGGTGATCGTCACAGTCAGGCACAGTCATCGACTTCGCAGATCACCCAAAAACTACAGTGCTTTGCCTACTCAGATCACCATGCTGCGATGATTTCAGGATACCATCACCATCATGAAGCACCATCAACCAGTATCATCTATCATCATGAATCATCACTAATCATCATTAATCATCTTCAATCACCAGACCAAAGCTGGCATCATCCACCATTCATCACCACCAATCACCAACCATCCACGGTCCGCAGTGATAGCAATCACCACGGCTCCCTGTGATGCTTGGAGGCACTGCCCCCTGCCGCCTGGTGAAGGCGAAGTTGCGCACGTGAGGCACCGCACTGGACTGAGTCACCTGGGCCACGAAACGAGACGAAAGGAGCTGAAGTCCATGGTGGTTGACATGGGCCATGGATGGTGAACATGGTGGTGAATCATGATGCTTAGTCAACAAGTCATGGTTGATCAACTTAAGTGATGGTTCATCAACTTAAGTAATGGTTAATCAACTGAAGTGGTGATCATGATGGTATACATAACAAATGATTATCAGAATGGTTCATCATGGCTATCAGAATGGTTCATTGGTCAATCATGGTTTGTTAATCATGGTGAATGATACTTAACTTAACTGGTTTAGAACGCACCCGATGGACATCCCCAAAATAAATCGACTGCTCTTCGTTGGAACGTTCCACCTATACTCATTTTTTTGCTGGTTCGTATTGATCTACCAAAGCAGCCTTCGCAGTGCCCTGAGCACAGATTAGCAGTTTTCACACTGCTGCATGTCTGTGCATTGCTGTACTGGACATGGAAAGTTGCAATTTTGCCAAGTAATGTGGTCAACCTGATAGGCATGATACTGATGCTATCCGATAGTGCTGAACCCAAGTCGCTCGGGGTACACAACACTCTGACCATCTCTGACCTTCATTGAAATGGCTTTGCCTCGCCAGAAGAGTTGCCACCTGGTGTCAATTCTGGGTGCGGCCCACGGGTGTTTCTCGAACCACTTCATCAATGTTGTCGAAGGATCGAGCCGACACCTGTGGGCAGCACATCGGCAGGAATGACTTGCTGGAAATTGTCGCTGGTTGGTGCATGCTTGGGGAATGGCATCACATCAAATCATCAGCAATGACAAACGAAAATGTAGTACAGCAATAAGACGATCATTGTTGATGATTCGATGACAAATTATAGATGAGCTAAAGCCATCTGTTTGGTTCAGATTGGAACTCCCTCCCTCCTTCACAGCACCGATGCGTTGCTGTCCCAGCTATAGTTTGGTGGTACGCGGTGCAATCATTTTCTTGTCAAAAAACAACCCGGGACACCAGGTGATAACTTTCATTCGCCACATTTCGCCACAAGTTTCTGTCAAGAGCGATACGAACAACAGTCAACCATTGTCGATCAACGATTACTCCGTTGACTATCCCCTGTCAATGATCATCAATCGTGGTTGTGGCACCCTACTGCTGTTGTGGATTATGAACCCTGCAAATCATGATGATGAACCATGATTCTGCTATACTGTGTTCATGTTGCCAATGTTGATGCTATGACTGATGCCATCCAGCGTTTGACGATCGCTTATTGACCATCAACGATTTGCGATCCGGAAGCCTCTCATCAACCAGCCGAACTACAAGAAAGACGTCAATGACGTAATGCTTGTCCCCTATCATTAACCAGTATCAGCCACCGTTATCAACCAATACCTGTTTGCCAATTTTTGGCCAGGCTTAACATTTAGCAACCACCACAAACCACCATGTCAAACCATTCTCAACCAATATCAAGCACCGTAAATCACCATACTCAACCATTATCAACCATTCTTAACCACCATAAACCACCATATCATACCATCATTACAGTAACCATTATCAACCACCACAAACCACCATGTCAAACCATTCTCAACCAATACTAAGCACCTTAAACCACCATATCAAAGCACTAGCTGGAGACTGCTCCAAGCACAGGCACCGTCAAGGTAGGACTGTCAGCTTCCAGCTCGATGGGCAACTGAAACCTCGGTTGAAAAATGTGACACGTAGCGCCATCCAGGGATTTGGTGACCCAACGATATGCATTACCACTGTAGTACCACCGGATCTTTGTTGTTAATGCCCATCATGCCATCCATTTGCTTAATGGTTAGAATGATCGATTTGATTAAATGATTAATGGTTATAATGATCCATTTGGTCCATGGTTATAAGTTGTGGTGGTCCATTTGGCATACACCGATTTGGGATACAACCGATGCTATTACCGATTGCAACCATTCAAAACAAAAAAACCTTGGGTTAATAACCATTAGTGTTATATCCTTGTTGCTAATGGTTATGGTCCAGTTGGTTAATGGCTTTAATATGTTATAGCCCATGCGGTTCATTGGTTATCTGATAATGGATTGATTAACAATAAATAACATTCTAAACACAAGCGAATTCAATCGCTTACTTGTTCTAATCAACTGAAACCAGTCAACATCACTTGCTGACAACATGTGAAAATCATGGATATTGGTAATGTGATGATGATAGTGGTAACGATGACGATGACAATGACGATGACGATGACGATGTCGATGACGATGATGATAACGATGATTATGATTATGATGATGATGATGATGATGATGATGATGATGATGATGATGATGATGATGATGATGATGATGATGATGATGATGATGATGATGATGATAACGATGATGATGATGATGATGATGATGATGATGATGATGATGATGATGATGATGATACCAATGATCATGCGGTTAACAAAACGGTTCACCGTTACTCGATGGCTTCGTTGAAGAACGATGTGCCGAGCAGCTCTCCCGGCTCGGTGGACAAGGTCACTTGCCGTTGAGCTTCGAGCGTCTGGCGCAAGGTTGAAGCGGTTGAAACGCGATGAACTGATTTACTTAAGCAAGCTGCTGGTTAAGGATGGTTGAAATGGGTGATCAGTGATGGTTAATGATGGTTGCTATGGATGATTGATGATGTCTAATGATGATTGATCACGGTTGATCGTGGTTGATCATGGTCAATAAGAGCTGACCAATTGGTAGACCACTATCAACTAACCATGATCAACCACTGCGAACCACTATTGGTAGAATTGGTCATGATCATTCATCATGTCACGCAATGTGACGCAATTGGTAGAAAGAATTACAGGGCAGGAACCTGCCAATGATGATTACAACCAGGGGCTGGTGTAGTTCCACAGACCAATTGCCGATCCAGTCAAAATACCATGACTGTTTCGGCTGTTTCTGTGGAAAGGTAAATATATCGGAAACCGAACCCAAAATCAGTGAGTCAACAATGAGTCGCTGCCAGGCCACTGCATTCTCAAAATAATTCTTGGCTTCATACTTTCAGCACCATGTTGCGAAAACGGATTTACCGGCTCTTCTGCATGTTTGAATCCATCTCTGTTGTCCCCGGCACTCGTGACCCCTTCATCCACCTTGCCCGGCCTTGCCCTCGCGCAAGAAAAAGGTCAGCTGACCCATCTCAGCATTCCACAGAGCGGAACTTTCGAAGAACATCCAATCCTTGGAGTGGCCATCGCGGGTGAAGGAAACTCATGGCGATGAATGATGGTTGCTGGGGGTTAATGGTAGTTAATGGTGCTTAATGGTGGTTAATGGTGGTTGATGGTGACGGATGGTGGTTAACCATGGTGGTCAATGGCTGTGTCAATACTGCGGTCCGACTCGTTAAATCTGGGTTGGTGAAGCAAACATGATCATTAAGGATGATGGATGATGGATGATGGATGATGGATGATGGTTGAGGATGGCTCATGATGGTTCATCATAGCGCACGGTAAATGATGGTTGAAAGTCAAGAAAGCTTCCCCACATCTTCATGATTGATTACTCGTAGCATTTGATCAACTGCGAATGCTGGGCGGGTCACCTACACAAAGGCTTCATCTCACTACCGCCTTCTCTGCCAACCAGTTGAACTGTGAATCGATCATCATTGATCATCATCAACCATTATCAATCATTTGATCATCTAAACTACCCATCATTAACCATTATCAATCATTAACATGTGAAAAAACCAATGATTTGAAATGGCTTAGGCTGGGCTACTCCCATTTAAGATCACGGTTGCTCTTTATATCTGAACTACCACAGCTGCTTCGGCTACTCCTGGGTCCTCAGCCCAGCCTGGCAGCGGCCTGGCCCCACCTCCCAGCTGAGCCAGGCACCGCCCCGTCGATGCTGTTGGCGGTGTTGAAATTCACCGTGCCACTCCTGGCGAAGCCGCCGCCCACGCGACCCACGGCCGACCCGGGAAGCTCCACGGGTCGTTCCCGGCATCTGTGGTCATTCATTTAAGTGAAAGATGTGAGGGCAGGGTATTACTGTGACCTACTCATGGGTTCAAATTTTGGGTATTTGTGATAGCTGTTAGTAAGCGCATTGTTGTAATGAAGCGATTAGTCAGGTTTCCATTCAATTATAACCAATACTTTGAGTGAC
Organism: Symbiodinium kawagutii; assembly: GCA_009767595.1. NCBI lineage: Eukaryota > Dinophyceae > Suessiales > Symbiodiniaceae > Symbiodinium > Symbiodinium kawagutii. The sequence goes on from VSDK01019045.1 coordinate 20,940, forward strand.
AAAATTGTTTTCTACCATTTTCTACCCCAGTATGCCTCGTCCCAAGCGAGTTGTCATGTGTCATGTTCGAGTCTCAGGGGTGCTGGGTCGTCCCCTGCCGATTGTGAAGATTTTGTGCAGTCTGGGTAACTGAGTTCCTACAAACATCGGGGAGCTGATCATGTCCAGCTCAGCCCCACCTCAAACTGAATTCGAACGCGTGAAGAAATATGAAGTAGGTTCTTATCGATCTGGCATGAGGATTTACCTGCATTTGAGATGGTGAACGACTGCGATCTTCAAGCAAGCAGACTTGAAACAAACTTCAGTCAAAGCGTATCTTATATCTGTGGATAATATCTGCGGATATCTGTGGATATCTGCGTATACTGACTTGTCTGATCTCTGGATCTCTGGATCTTTAAGCTGTTCCCACGTGAATTCACAAGCCATGCGCTTCCGAAGCCCCCGGAACCGCTGATCCCGTGGCCCCCAACACGTTGTTCACGCGCGTGACCAAGGGCATGGTCAGAATGATCCGCGCACCTCGAGGCGCAGCGAAGGGTGGAGCAAAGGCACCTGCGAATCAACTTCAATTGGTGGTTTCTCAAGCCATGGGGGACCCCCAAAGCTATGGTAGTTTTTTCAGCGCATAAACTTCAATTGGTGGTTTTTTATGCGCTGAAAAAAACATTATTATTATAAATGACTATTAAGCTGGATGACTTATGGGTACCCCTATGGCTTGAGAAACAGCCAAATGGTTGATGTTCATCCATGATACCCCCTGGTATTTTGGTCGACCTTAAGTAGTTGGGGGGGGTATCATCCATGGATATTGGATCGAAGTGTTGTGAAATGGATTGACATGGACTCACCGCAAGATGAATTGCCAGCTATTTGGTTGATTGAACCAGCCATTTGGGAACTGGATTAAATGACAAGCCCTGCCCAAAATGGTAGGGTGCTCCTCTTGCGCAATGGTGATGGCGGAGATACCAGTGCCTATGTGGCACAGCATCCGATGCCAATGAGATACGATACCATCCGTGTGACGTATTATTTGTTGAGTTGTTCCATCCTATCACCATACTGTGTGTATCACTAGGATCCTCCATAATTATCACTAACCAATTAAATTAATGGGCTCCATCCTAAAGACCCCTCATCACCCCTCCCCCAAGGATTAACTAAATAAGGCAGGAACCATACCAACCACCAGTTTTATCGCAAGAGAACGATGATTATAACGTTCCCAAAAAGTCATCCACATAAAAAACAATCCACCATCATCACCGCGTGTTTGTTTCACTTGGCATCACCGTGCCACCGGCTGAGCTTCTGGCGATCCGTCAAGGCGTTGGCGGGTCGCATGGTCAGGTGGATGATCGTCACATGCTGTGAGACCTCGGTCTCAAGGTCATTGGCACGGGCATGGAAGCCCCACTTGGGGGGTTCTCAAGACATAGGGAACCCATGGGAGCCCCAGAGCTATGGTTGGTTACTACAAATGGGAGCCTGGATGATATCTGGGGGGCCTATGACTTGAGAAACCATCATATGATGATCTTTTGACCATTTCATACTTCAACGTCAGAGTGACAGACATTCTGCACTTACAGTGTTTTTTCATGATCACTTCCAGTACGTTTGACTGCTCTTGAATTTGGCATTGGATTGCTCACCACCATCCGAAAAAGTTGTACATTTTTCAGTCACCGGTCTAGGGATCACTGTGGTGGTAGAAGAAACAAATTTGACTCAGAAGGGGGGGTCCCAAGTTGCGTCCACTGGCCACTCCCATCCACTCCCACCAAGTGAGCGACTGGAGGATCAAAGGACACCTGACGCCCAGCCCCACAGGTTCCCACGACTCTACACCTTGCAGCACTTTGCATCCGCTGAGCCCAAGGCGGCTTGAAGACGGAATGTGAATCTACAATTCTTTGAGATCATTTGGCTATGGGTCAAGCAGTTAACCAACCACTTTCATGGGGGATAATGACCAACAAGGATAAGGGAAACAATGGTTAATGATAGGGGAACCAGGGGTACGGGTTTTTGACCCACAGCCAAATCATTGAAATCATTTTTGCACATAACCCTTGAGATCTGCACAAATCCAATGCACCCCCCAAAAAAAGTCGAAAAACAGCCATGGTTTTCTCGGCA
>VSDK01019045.1:23177-68868 GCA_009767595.1 Symbiodinium kawagutii
CCTGCGTCTGTCGCGCTTGTCACGGAGTGCCAAGCTCATGACCAGCAACGAGGGGCATCCACAACCACCCACAACAATCCTCAAACATCCGCAACCATCTTCAAATGGGGATTTCTCAAAAAAGGGGACGCTAAACATGGTTGGTTTAGTACTATAAATGACTAATAGTGGATGCTTTTGGGGTACCCTTATTTTGAGAAACCACCAAATATCCGCAAATATCCACAAGCAACAAACCAACAATAGTGGTTGATCAAACTTCTCAAAGCTGGGAGAGTCGTGGCAAGGGATGAGGCTAGTAAGCTTGAGGGGATCATAAATTCGGGGTTTTTGACCCCAATTGCAGGAGAATGAATCAACCAAGTGTATCTTGAAGGTGGCCGTCGTGTCTAGATGTTGCTCTCTTCAGGCAAGCACACGATGAGAAAAACACGCTAACATGCCAATATTATCTCAGGAATCCATGAATATCATGAATCTGTCCTTGAAAAAACATCATCTCATATCATCCAAACGCTGGTTTCTCTATAAAACATGGTGATTTTCGACATGTCTAACTATTATGATCAGCCATTGTAATCATCCAAAGACTCTGGCATAGATTGGCATAGCACCCATCGGCAGGATGGCCACCGTGAAGACGTGCCCAGCGCATCCTCAGGAATTGTGATGATGGTCTCAAGCGACGTAGGACCCTGGATGGTGTAGCCCTGGGCAGTCGCTGGCTGCTGGGGCATTGCAGAGAAACTTTTCAGAGACGGGTGAATGGTTGGCAAATATGCCGAATGTCTAATAAGAGTGGCTGGAGAAGATGGCTGATAAAACAAGATAAAATGATAAACGACTGTAAACATGGTAAGTTCAATGCAGAATCATCAATCGTCATAAGTCATCATAAATCATCAACTGTAATGGCACCCAGAATCACAAATCATCGTTAAAAAATCTACATCACCCCCAATCATAAAACGCTGGGTTTCCTCTTCCACCAGGTGGAGAACTCTGCATTGAATGCAGGGAACCATCAGTGAACGACCACCCACATCACTAGCGGTGGTTAAAGACAAAGGATGTGCGTAAAATGCAACAATACACATATGAAATGAATGCTTATCTTATTTCTATGTAGTCATTTTCAATATCGTTGATCACATACTGACATGTTGAATCCCATTGGGATGGATCCTCAATTCAGATGGTGCAAATGACCAAAAACGAACATCGGATAAACAAAATCATTTTTCTTGATTTGTGAGTTTCCGTGGGCCAAACCGAAGCAAAAGGACATTGCGGGTGGGTGCTGGTTTGTGGGAAAATCCAGGTCAATTATCATTCCAAAGCGTGTTTACTTGGCGGAAGGGCGTGCTTCCATCGTAGCTTGTAGGCATAGGTTGAATCACCATCAGCCCGCGTGGAAGCATCAGTCGCAAGGCCGAAAAAATTCAGGTTCCCACCGAGAAGTCTTTGGGAGAAGCAGACGGCAATCGCATACCTCAACAGTTGACCCGACTCTGGCGCTATTGAAACACCAATCAACCACCTAGAATCCAATTTATTAAATATCGTTTCGAGAAAAAATTGATCTCTCCACCAAACTTGAGCCCTCCCGGTGGCAAACTTGGGAAGCATTGCGGTTCCAACACCGATGTGGATGTCCCATGCATGCCCCACTTCCATGCATCCCCAAGAGTGATGGTTGCCTTTGAAACGTTGCCCTGAAATTCATTTGGGGCTGCGCAGCTGATTTCTCCACGAAAATGGAGGGGTGGAACATGGTGGAACGGTGGAACCATCTGGCAAACCCATGGAAGGGCACAACACACTGTGATCTCTGTGTCTCGATTCGAGAGCATCACTTGCCCCGTTCGGACCTCGAGGCGAGACCAAACTCGTTCGATCCCGTTTGAAATGGGCACTTCCTATGCTGCCATTGCTGAACGGAAGAATAACGAAGCTGCAGCTGATGATTATGACGATGATAACGAAGATGGCGATGACACCGACGATGAGGGCGATAGTGCTGGTGAATACAAGAGTACGGGCACTGCTTGGTGGCTTTGTGATGGTAGTGGTGTTGCTGATCATGATGATGGTGATCGTGATGATGATGTTGTTGTCGTTCCCGTTGTCGTTGATGGTGGTAGTGATGGTGGCGGTAAAATCAACAACCAATGGAGATATAATATCATTAAGATCACAGGGATATACTCAGAAAGTGGTGATGGTGCTGATGATTGTCATATTATATTGTCTTTATCATTGCAATTGTGATATTACAACAACGCGAGATAATCAAATCATTGTTGCAGTGTTTCGCGAATTCAACCGAAACAAACTGTATCCAATCAGCCACGTGAAAAAGCTCGCCTATTCACAGTACTTCTTGAAGTTGAAACTGAGAAACAGCCAAAGAAAGCAACCAAGGTTCGGTGGTGGTTTAGGTACCCACAGCCCAGGCCCAAATTGCTGGGGAAACGATATCTGCATGGAGAACCAATTCTATGGAGGAAGCCCCATTATTTGTGGACCTAAACCTTCGCTGGCAACGATATTTCTCGCCCTGCTATGATTCCATGCTATCCATGGCTCGAAGAAACGCCGGAAGCAAAACTGCTGGCACATCTCCGCCAGCGCATCATCTGTCTCTGGGAAGGTACACAAGCCAGTGCTGTTTGCATGAAGATGATCACCAGCAATTGGGCACTGGTGACCATAATATGTTGATATCTTATGGTATCCATAAACAAGAATATCAACCTATAATTATTCTGATATTCTTATTTATGGATATGTATGGGCTGCTTATCCCCGATAGTTGGCTATTCCCACGACCCTAAAAGCAAAACCACAGCGGCTGTTGCTCGTTCTCGGGGCACGGCCATGAGTCTCAATATCCGCGTTCGCATGTTGTACCTGGAGGCCATGTCAGGACATGCTCCCCAGGTCCCAGCATGTCCCAGCCAGCTGTCAACGCTACATCCAGCTGGTTTGCAAGCAGCTGGCGCACTGGGCAAATTCCGTAAAGAGGGGATTGGCAAACGTGTTATAGCCTCGCCACAAGCGTGTTGGAATCATGCTTTTGGTGATGTGAAACTGTGAAACGTCCGTTTTTTGAGCCATGTTTTTGACGCACCGGTGGACGAGTTTATGAGTGCGTTCAATCTGATAAGAGCGAACAAGCACCACACAATTCGTCGTCTACCGTCAGTGATCCTGTGATTGCAATTGCTGCTGGGAATTGTTCCCTGCACCTATTATGATGAACTGAGTCGCAGGTTGTTCGGCTTCATGACATACTATTCTCAGACCTTTACCCATAGTGTTCACATGCGTTCACTCTTGCATAATAACAGAATCTGCCCTTACAATCCACCGTCATTCAACTACTTGAACCATGACATACCATGACAATGTGCAAATTGGACAAGATAGAACAATCACCTTTCATGTGATGAATCATTCATGTACTGGTTGGTGGTTTCAACCCCTATAAAAAATAGTAGTCAACCAACCATTTGTCAATGATTACTAGGGAAAATAAAAAATGTCAATCAAACCACCAGCCAGTTAGTTGTTCAACCATCATTAGTTGATCATAATTCCCTATTATTAACCATTATTAACCACCAGATTGAGTAACCACCAGTATACCATTGCAATCTGGTGGTTTGATTAACTCACTATTAACTCATTATTAACCATTATTAACCACCATCATTGCAACAGCACGGCACTTGAACTCACCGGAGCTTTCTTCACGGCCAGTGCTAAGTCTCCGACCAAGGTAAGGATCCACTCCCAACGGCACCTGACGGCAGAAGCCAGGGCAAGGACGTCGGTGGGGTTGGATGATTCGAATATATATGTTATATAGATTCTAATACGCATGTAAAGATATATTACGTATATAAGGTTTAAAGATTTAGGTATCTAATGGGGTTTATGTAGACAGTTATACACTTATAATAATAGATTGTAATCATTGTAATTCCACAACGCAGACTTTTTCTTCCACAATGCAGCCATCTCTCCTACCATTTGATTAAAACACTCATTGTAGCTCCAAATCGCTCCCCCTTCAAAGGGATATGGATATATGTGTAATATTCATACCGGCAACAGCTAGCCTCAAATACCAGTGTTCGGTGCTGAAAAGCCTCATTTCAACCCCTGATTTCCCACCGCACAGCACCGTGTTGCCAGCAGAGATGGGTAGATCCTGCAAGTTGGCATTCCTCACCGGGGCACGTGGGCACGGACGGGGCAACTGTGTCGCTTGTCGTTTCCGCCATCCAGATCTTCAGGTGAGGAAATTCGCTCGTGAATGATCGGTGGAAAGCTTGAATAAATGGACAGAAAAACAGCAAATCAAAAAAATAGATAAAAATAGTGGTCAAAAAATTGGACAGAAAACATCAGAAAACTATGTCTCGCGGCAGCCCAACACACATATGAGGTCAGTATCTCACAGCATCTCACAGCAAATGAGAAGATTAGAACCCTGGTGGACGGATGTCCCCGGGTCACCATGACGATGCCGCTTGGATCTTCTTGGACCTTCGTGAGACCAGGTGACCACCGGTAGCTGGGCTCCATGACGCTATGTTGACCGTACCCCTTGGCTCGAAGCCAGGCAAGTTGAGATCGACATACCTCAGTAACCCCGGCAGCACTGGGGTGTGACCAGTCATGGTCATGATGTAACTTGACCAAAGAAAGAAACTGTTAGACAAACAAGTTCCTGCGCTGAGATCGCAAAAGACCGTGAGATGTATCATAGAAAGTGGGATTGCCGAGACAGAGATATTGCCATCAACTGAACTATGAACCAACCAAAAATACGGAAGCAAATCCACTCGTTGGCAATGTCCCTAGTTCACTTGCACAAGGGTTGGGCACAAAACTATCAAAACTTTAGCGGTATTCACCAGGTTGTTTGGTGGGAAAATGTACAGGAAACCCTTTTTTTGATTCACCAATTATAGGTGTTCTCGTAGATTTGCCCATCAACCATTTCTGCGAGTCAACCCACCAGTAGCCAGTAAATGGAAACCATTATTGACCATTGCACTCACCAGCGCCTCGTATACGTATGGTCTTCTTCATCTGCGGTCTACCGTTGCTGGTTCGCAAAGATACACGGGTGCAGGTCCACAGCCCAAGTCTCAGACGAAAATAGTTTATCCGAACAGCTGATGGTTCACAGTCCTGTTGGTTAGCTCCTTGCTGTTAGTTGATGACCGGTTGGTTCGTTGCTAAGTGAATGTTATAATGTTATAAAATGTTATCATTATCATTGACATCATCGATTAGCATATTATTATTGATTCACGTGCAAATCATTACCTACCGTCGGTCAGTTAGCAATTCGTAACAACCATTGTGTTGATAGTTGTTGATTACTATTTTTGGAAGTTTCTGTTGCACCAGTAGATATATTACATCAACGTCTGTAACTTACAGCAACCATTGAATGGCACCATTATATGGCAGTGGGTCAATTCACCCTGGACCCCTGGTTCCCCCATGATTCACCATGGTTTCCTCATCATTCACCAGGCTGTTTTCCCCCTATTGTTGTTGGTTACTATCCCCCATTAGTTGGTTGGTTAACTGCTTGACCCAACTCGCCATATGACTCTGAGCGAATGGTGCGCTGGTCCAATCCTTCGCCACACGAGACGCGACACCCCTGAGACGAGACGCTGTGTGGTCTGGATGCTGCTCTGGAGATCTTCGGACTGCAAAGGCTGGCTCCGAAAGCGAACCAAGCCAAGTGGGGTCTGAACTGGCCCGGTTGGTGGTTGAACCACCCATGGTTAATAATGGATTAATAATAGTTATATATGGTAATAATGGTTGATTATGATAACTGGTTGGTGGTTGAACCATCCCTATGAAAAATATGAGCCAACCAACCAATTGTTAATGAATCTACTGCCTGACCTTCTGAAATCAACAGCAACACGTCAGCCCGGCTGTAACAAGCTGTAAGATGCATGTCAGAAAACTCCCTGCGAGCACAGCAAGCAGCTGTGGAATCTTTCTATTCCAGGTGTAGGGCTCCAATCTTTGGTGTGAAAGAAAACGCCATGAAGCATGGATGATCTCATGCCATTGCCACCTGCGACCTCTGACTTTGCTGAGCTCTTGGCAGGTTGGAGAATGATCGTCATGTTTGATACCGCCCTGCAGTGACAGCTGTATCTGCAAAATAAACTCCAAGAAAAAACGTTTTTCACAATCAGTGATCATCCCTTTACTTTCCCTAGCCCAAGCCTTGACAGGCGAAATAGATTGCTTCTGTTCACTGAGACATCAATGCTCTAACGTTCTGCCCGTGTGACTTCGGATACCTTCAAACCGTCCGTTCTGCACAGAGTTCAATCCAAAGAACATGGAATTGCAAACATAGTCGTGTGGATGTTCTGTTGGATTGTGGATCTGATTTAGTCAAGCATCTGCAGACATAACAGCAAGTTCAAGCGCCAAATCCACACGTAGAGCAACCGTCAAGGGTGCGCGGTCACATTTCATCCATCTCAAATAGATCTATAGGTACATCTGCGGTGGATGTGAATTCATCACAATTCACCAGTGGATTTGCCCTATCTTTGTTGGGTTTGGGATAGTCCACAAAACCATCAGCGGGTTCTCCCTGCAACTCTAAGGACCAGTGGATGACTGCCCTACGTCGGATTTGCTCGGCTCGGGCCAGGGCTCCCGACAAGGGATACAACGGATTGAAGGCCAGTGTCGAGACGACGAAGGTCTGAGGCGAGCTGACAGGACTGGGAGTGCCACGAGGTGGGCACCCACCAGGTATAGCTAAGTTATAGGTGGTCAATAAGCCATTTGATGGTTTCTCAACACAGGAAACCTCCAAAAATGATTGGTTTATTGAAGTTTATTGCTATAAATGAGTAATCTTGGATGATTTGGGGGTACCCCTATGACTTGAGAAACCTTAACAGGTAGTTACATTGGTTTTAAACCAACTCGACTAACTCCTGGGCACCTGCAGTGTTTGGGATTACCGAGTCGTGGTGGATCAGAACGTGAGGGAGGTCCGTGGAGGTTCGCAACCCGATTCATTGACCGTCTTGACCCCAGAGGTGTCCATGGACCCCCAAAACAACCATGGAAAAGTGTGCGTGATTCCCAAACAAGAATGAACATGTCTAGTATATTCCCTACCGATTGGTGAGATTTTTGTCCGCTACAATTGAGTGTCTGTATTGCTTAAGCATCGCCATTGATCATCATCAACCACCCTTAACCATCAATTTGACCAGAACCAGTACGAATCCTTAAGCATTGATGCCCCAGGAGTTAGACACCCCCTTGGAATGTTGATTTCAGGTACCAGCCATAGGCACTGGCGCCAGCCATCGGCGCTGCCCCCGCCGCAGGACAGAGCTGGTCCCGGTAGTTGATCAAGTCCTCGGAAGTACAGACCTTGGAGGCCCCAGGCCCTGGCAGCAATCCGAACAGGGCGCCAACCCGTGGTGAGGCACAAGCGGTGCTGCTGGTTCAACCAGTGGTGGTTCAAACAGTGGTGGCTGATGGTGGTTTGTGCTCGTAAAAGTGGTGACCCATGATGGTTCATGGTTCTTTGATTCTTTTTGGTTAATGCTGTGCTAATGTTAGAGATTGGCTGTAAATGCTGACATATGAAAAGCTGCTACAAATGCTGGTGAACCTTAGGATGACGATCCACAAAAAAACAAGACTCATAATTTGTGGATCATTGTGGAGGACCAGCAACATCATGAGTCATCCTTGCTGCTGCGATAGCTTTAGAAAGAACACATCATGGCCTGTCTGTAAGAGGTGTAGCTGCACATTTCTTTCCTGACACAGGAGTGAGGAGGCTCACAGTGACCACCTTATTCTCATGGAAGGGCAATGATGGTCATTCAACAATCACAGCAAGAGATCCAAGACCTTGCAACAGATATCCCCATTGAATCTGCCATCATCCGCGCCGACACGAGACATCAACAGCATTCAACAGCTTCACCAGGCCCATAGTCATGCTACTAAGATACAGCTGATCAACAGTTCCAAGGCTGTATCATACAGAGTGGTAACCCCACTTAGTCAACTTAGGTTATAGCTCTGGGGTAGCTACCACTTCGGTGATAGAACATGATATAGCTACATAGCTATAGCATGCTATAGCTATACTTCGGTGGGTTGCCACATGTTGCCACTTATAACCAACCCCTGGTTACAAGTGGTAAGCCCTGGCGGCACTAACCACGACCACCCGTTGTGCCTCACCAGGTCCCACGTCCCAGGTCCCCAGCATCCAACCATGGCGTGACAGCATCAGTCTGCGCTCGACTACCAACCAGTGCCTCAGCTGCGCCAGCGCAAGGAGACGGAAACGATGTCCCCTGTCCTCCAAACTTTCCCAGGGTTTCTAAGGACATGAATAAGATACTGTTAATACTGGTAATAAATGGTTTAGGAAAACTAGTATAATAGGGTTTTACTGTTAAAGAAACGAATAGTATACTGTTAATCATGGTTAATTCTGGTTCGTGGGATGAATTAATGGTTGATAACTAGTGGTTAATAGTCACTATTGCGAAAAGGATAAGGTCATCTGGTCTCTGACGAATACACAACTACAGATTGTGTCGGAAGACGACTTAGTTTTAGGTCCTTAGTCCTAAAATGGGATCTTCAGATGTACAGAAACTTGGAATCGAACGCGACCCGACTTGGATTGTTGCTAAATTTTCCCCGTTGCTTTGAGGATAAACATATCATCATCTCAAAATATACATTATTGATAAAACAATTATGAATATTGGATGATTCGGGCGTACCCCTATGACTTGAGAAACCACCGATGGTAGATAAATGATGTATTCCCACAGCTGGTTGGTTTCCCTTTTGACCACCGCTGGGGATGGACGGGGTAGCAGCGATACTTCATGCCACCGCCCTGCTGCGAGCTACCAGGAGGAAGCACAGCAGCGGCAGCTTCACACCAACCTCGGTGGCAGGAAGGGGCAACTGACGGTAACGGACCAGCGCATTGCACGGCACTGCTCCCCAATATGATTGACAGCTGATCGCTCATCAAACAGCACCTGCAACAACGAAACAACGAAAAAGAAGCAAACTTGAGTTGTAACCAAACCAACCAAACAAACCAACCAGGAAAAAAACACAACCAACTAAACCAACCAAACCAACCAGGAAAAAAACACAACCAACAAAACCAACCAGGGAAAAACAACCAAACAAACCCACCAAACCAACCAGGAAAAAAACACAACCAACTAAACCAACCAAACCAACCAGGAAAAAAACACAACCAGCCAAACCAAACCAAACCAACCAAACCAACCAACCAACCAACCCAAACAGGGTTCTTCATTGGTTGTAAGCTGCGTTGCCTACGCAATCTACGCCGCTTCGCCAAGGCACTGTCATCGCTACCCTCCGGCCGGACCTCAGTGATTTGGGGCAGGGCAGTTCTGCTGATCTCATGGCGATAGGAGTGGCAAATGATGGTCAATGATGGATAATGTATGGTTAATCTATGGTTAATGATGGTTGATTATCGATGGTTGATTTATGATGATGAATGAAGGTAGCCAATGGTGGTCAATGATGGATAATGATGATGGTTGATGTAGGGTCAAATGATGGTTAACGATGGTTAGTGATGGATAATGATGGTTGATTGATGATGGTTGATTGATGATGGTTGATTGATGATGGTTGATTCATGGTGGCTGATGAATGATTGTTGATTTATGATGGTTGATTTATGATGGTTAATGAGGGTAGCCAATCGTGGTCGATTTATGATTCATGACGATGAATGATGGTTACATAATGATGATTAATGCAGGTTGATCATGGTCAATTCTAGTCATCAATGATGGTTCATGATCCTTCATTGATTCATGATGTTTCATGGTGGTCAATGTGGCTATATAATTGATCATATTAGATGATAGTTCATGATGGTTAATCAAAAACCTATTGCATTGGTTTGACTGGTTGGCTCGGAGATAGCAGTTGATGGCTTTCGAAACATCATCCCCAACAAACCCAATGATCTTTTGTAGACAAATAATGATGATTCATGTGTAAGTCATTTGATCTTTGATGAATATAGAAATGGTCAAAAGTTATCAATTATTGTTATTAATATTTCAAACAATGATCGCCAATCATATTATGCTATGTAATAATAGACGTAGCGATAATACACATATTGTTTGTATTTTGACCACGGTCAAAGAAGGGTTCAGGCAACTGTTGCTCTCTCTCTCTCTCTGGGTTTGGTCTCTGGTGAGCCCCTTCTGCTACAGCCGCCGCAAGTGACCAGTGATACATCCAGCCACACATCACCCTCCAGCCAAAGCCTACACCAAACCATGTGGGTGATGATCTGCACACCCTGGATTTGATTCAAAGATATTCAAAGATATTCTCATTGTAACATCATGTCATGTCACTCTCATTGAGAATCGCAACATCCATCAGTCTTGATAAACATGGCCATCCATCCATTGACCGACAGATAGAGGAACACCATCAATCAAGGACTCTTCATCCCCCCGGGATCCCCCCGCTTCGCCCACTCGCCACGGATTCCATGACCGGAATGGTCTCGTGGCTCTGATCTGTTGCGCTGCTGAGCCAATGTTGCAATGGGCTTCGCGGATGGATGGGTCGTCCTGTCCGAGGGGTTCGTTCGCATTGGTCAAGTTGATGTCAACATGGGATGATAAAAGCTGATGATGATGGAACAATATTGATTACAATCGATTCCACCAATGAAAAGGAGATTCTGCCGTATTGGCAAAGGTCAGGCGGTTTTGCGGACTTTAACAAATGAACAAACAGGTACTGTACCCTTCGGTAACTCATGCAACCCCTCACAAACAGGTCATGAAATTAGAATGGCAATATTACTCGATCTCAGTGTCTTTCAAAAAGGTTGAGAAACTCAACGGATCACTATCGAATCGATAGACTGCTACATACTCAGGCACGCAAAAAGCTTCAGCTTGCAGGATGCCGTCCCCCATCCACCAGCGGAAAATTGCTGACAGAAACTACATCCTTCACTCGGGAAATTGTCAGCGTTGGACTCTTTGGATGTATACAAGAACTACCATACCCACTTCCTGGCATACGTTAGTTCTCTCACCGAAACTCCTTTCCAAATGAACAAACTATGGATCTATGTTGTAAAATGGAACTTGGGATTCTCGGGAGAATCCATGGAAGTACCTACTATGCACTTGGAAATCCTTGGAATCTTCATGGACCTCGGATTTCTTGCTCGACCTGGACCCCGGCCAAGCCCAAGCGAACCCATTTTTCGTTCCCTCACGTCGAGCGAGGAGCGAAATCCACACCACCGAGTTGGCTGTTGGTCGCCCACAGCTGTTGTTTGCACCCACTGGTCGGTGCTATAACGGTGGCAACTGACATCTGTGATGGAGCCAGCTCTTGAACATTTTCCAGGTTAACCTGAAAGCCATGGCAGCCATGATGGTTCATTGATAAGTTGTTCCAGCATGTTTTCAAGATTTTTCAAGCCAGCTTGGTGGAGAGTCGGGTGGTTCCTATGTCTACTGAGCCATGCATTGACATTGCTACCAGGTCATCTCAATGACAACCTTTGTGCCTGGCCTTAAGCTTTCTGGCAAGGCAACGACATGAGGGCAGTGGCCAAATATTGTAGAAGGGAAAGAAACACATGTTTCTTAGTCGCTGAGACATTTGCCCACCTGCTAAGAGGTGGATAGACCAGCTTTCTTTGGTCCACCATCAACTGACCAGATACACAATATGTGGCCACAATTCTCTGACGGCATCATTCCGTTGTGCTACATTAACACGGCTTGGTACATTTTCACCGGCCGAAGAGGCAGTCTGCCAAAGGTCGCAGGCTGAAGTTACAGCAATGGGTAAGGTTCGAACTCGCTAAGTAAAAAAATATGGCACGGCAGCCGGCGGTTTCCTGCAAGATCATTTGCAGCTAGAACAGATTCAAAACAAGCAGCCTGCAATTGGAAGGAAACGCTGTTCACTCATTTTCATGTACACTATGATTACTTCTTCAATCATCATCCCAACAGTCATGTACCAGCTCCTACTGGTGGTTAGTACTATTGGTTGGCTTACGGTTGATGAGCAGTTTGTCAGTTGCTGGCCGATACGGGTTCCCAATCAGCCTGTGACGTGCGACACCCTCCACGCAAGTGCGTGTTGCGTCACTCACCAATGCGAGCCACGCAGGATGCTCGTGCGGGGTGGGGGAAAGCGGGAGCGGCAAAGTTGAGCCTCAGCCACGGCTGATCTGCTTCCGTTTCCACCCTTGATAGCCTACTTTTTGCACAACATCTGGTCCAGGAAGTTGTCCAACATGAAAAAATCCAGTGCCACATGGCTAACATCAAGGCCTATGTCCATGCTAATAAATAGCTTTAGTGCGGCGAGTTCTTGACTATACTTACAAACCACATTAAACTCGCTGATTGAATGTGGTTTATAAGTATAGTCAATGTAGTTTGATGCTGATAATTACTATCAGTCAATCAGCTAAACAATCCTTCCTGATAGCTGATTGATTGCTGATTGAATGGGTGGCTCTGGCAGCATCTGCACGTTCCAGGACGCCCCCTGCTGAGCTCGACACTCATCATCTCCCAGGTCAGCCGGACACACCTTGGAAATACCCAGGTGTGGTCTGGTTTCTGATTTCCGGTGTCCAAAGAGGTTTGACCTTTGATTGTTTGATTTCTTATGATTTCTCAGCAATTTCCAAGCATCTCTAGATCATATCGTTGTTCTTCCGGCTGCAAAGCGTAGCACTGCCCCCTTTTGTCAGTATCCATTGGCAGCACGGCCCAGGCTCTTTGGCCAGGGACAAATGAACCCCTCCAGCTCGCGCTTCCCCTGTAATAGTTGCTGAACTTCTTGGCGTGTTGGCGCCTGGGTGGTTGGTTCGAAATATCCGCCATTTGTGGATACTTTGGCATGTCACTTGTGCAAAACAGTGGATGACACGGAATGCTTTGATAAATCATTTCACATTCTTCAATGATGGAGTCAAACTAATGCAACTGACTCAAGAACAGTACTATCAAATGTCTTCAGTGTTGTATCATTTCGATATGATTTTTCAGGAAACACAAATGCTAAACACAGTTTTGTTGAAGTTGGCAATGGCACCAGGCACCATGCATCCTTTGTGGTTCCTTGAAATGCAACCAACGCAAGCTGTGGGGTCCCAGCAATGTACAATGAATGGATCATGGGATCATGGTCCATCGGCGAAACCATGAGATTGCCCTTGTTAGGTCGTTGGCTGCTGAAGCTCCAAAAAGATCCAAAAAGCCTATGTAGTTCAATGTAGTTCACTAGTAGTCGTGGGAGTCCAATTCTTTTCTACTTGCCTCATCAAAGCAACTGGAAAGGAATCTCCAAGCTTTGAGCCACTCATATCCCTGTGATATCTGCATTGGCTACATCCCCTTTTTTTGCTTCTCAATTTTGAAAGCTCGGGCATGTCAACGACTATACACTTCTTGCCAGAATGAATCACCACATCATTCAACATTAATCACTAATCGATCAATTCATTCATCCATCATCAATTCATTAATCACTGTATGAGCGAGCGGCAACATCTCGACTTAAATTTGTGGAATATGAAAAATTGTTATCGGTTTTGGGCGTTCACTATATCGTTTCCCAATGTTTGGTGACATTGGATCCCCCCCGCCACACTCTTGATGCACTGTCTTGCTTTGCATTGATGATTATGCTGCCCTGCTGTCAGCAACAAAGCGTTGAGTCTGGCGTAATCAAAAGCCTTTCACATAAACGATTTCAATGCAATATTACTGGATGGGCCCTAGGAACAAATTCATGGAAAAAGGACATTTTGTGAAAATTTGCTTGTCGTTTCGTTATCGTTCTGCTTATCGTTCCAGACCCTTGGGCATTTTACAAGAAGTCAGGAATTTTCAAGGGTAAAATCTCTTAAGCTATCTTAGGTTTTGTTCTCTTATCGTTTTTGGGACTTCATATATCGTTTTACAGGCCCGGGAGCCACTTCTTGATCAAATCCAGCCGAAGACTAAAGTTAACTGCGGAGAGTTTGACCTTTCTCTCCTATACTCATAATGAATCCTTATTCTTCACCATCATCGACCATGATCCACCATCAAATCCTCCAGTTTTGTTGTGCGACTCATGGCCTCTTGGGCCTTGGCCTCCATCTGCTTCCCCAAACTCATTGGTTTGGCGCGAAGCCGGTGTAACTCGGCCTAGAGGCAGGCAGCTGAATCAAGCACTGGAACGAACCGCTTACGTTGCGGAGACCTGCCGGGGGTGATACATGGGGAGCCCGTGGGAGCCATAGTTCGTTCTATAGCTATATATTGATACCAGTGATTGGATATTGACCAATGATGTGCTACATAGATTGCTACTTTCTGGTAAGCTGGAAGTGGAGAAGCCACCCAATTTACCTCGTTTTCCGACAAACAATGGTGATTTTTAGCTTTCACGTTAGTTTATTAGAGGGTAATTTGTTGATACTGTTGCAATTGTTGGAACGATGTGGCTAGTTCATTAAGTCAATCATAGCAATAGTTTGACGATGTTGTAAACTGATGTACAGAATGGTATAGCCACAGTAGAGCCATTTGAGAACATGGGCATGCGATAGACTGATACCAGTTGGTTCATAAACATAAATCATCTTAGCCCTAAGCCCTAAACAACATTTGTAGCAAACGACTGGAGAATAAGCAACGTTGATATGTGGCAGCCGGCATCTTTCTAACTATGAACAGGGTCTCGCCCATCCATGGTCATTGTAGAAGAAAACCCATCATGACTTTCATGAAGGGGAGTGGATGTTTAGTAAGCTGTTGTCATAGTTCAAGGCCACAAGACATACTAAGAGTCACTGCAACTCCAGCAGTTCCAAGCCACAAGTTGGTGCAGCTACCCTCCAAGCCAGGCCATGAACCCAGGCCATCAACCCAGGGCACCGCCTTCAAGCGGTGCTGCGCGATCTGTTCCTTCAGCAGGCGCTGCTGTAGCCGCCCTTTGTAGTGCAAGATCTGTAGCTCCAAACGCTGATTTTCACTCAAGTGATGCTGCAGCCTGTGCTGCCGGAGCTGCCAACGAGCTCGCTCGGAACTGGCTGGGAGTTTTCTCATGTTTTCTCGTCCCGTTTGAAAAACGTGGTGAAACGTGACGCTTGAAATCAACTCTGTGCTTCGGAGATGCAAATGTTCGAATCATGTTCCCGTCCTTCATCATTAAACATCATTAATTTGTCTTCATCATTAAACACCATGAAATCTTATTATATATATGTTAATTGTGTTGCGTAAAACATCTCGGTACATCTTCTGGGACGCAACATGAGCACCCCTCCCACTCGACCCAGCCCTACCCCTGCCACCGCCTGACGTGCCCCGTTCGCTCGTGCGGCACCGCTTTCGCAGTGCGTCGCAACGTATCCGGCGGCGGCGCACCGCACGTCGCAGCACCTGCGGCAGGTGTCAACGTTCGGGGCCGAGCACCCGAAGATAGAACGTGGATCCATAAGTTACCTATAGTGGTTAACATATAGTGGTTAACACATCAGTGGTTAACATATCAGTGGATTCAGTGGCTAACATATCAGTGGTTAACATATATAGTGGATCTTACAGTGGATCTTTTTGCGGTTCATTCCATGTAGATATGTTGAACATAACATGTTCAACCAAAAGACATGATCCAAGGATCGACACTCAATGCAAAAACAAAATAAACCATCAAGGCGCAACGGAAATCGTTTCGACGCCCTAGAAGGCTTACCCCCAAGGCAGGAGCTCAAAAACAAGAACTTGTTACCACTAAAATCGGATCCATCAATTTACATGTATGCAAAAAGTTATCGCTATTTTGTGAGTCCCCTATCATTTTTCGTGGTTTTGTGAAGAGCAAATAACGCTATGGCAAGCCGAGAAGTTTCAGAATTGGAGTCTTTTATGGCTGTGAACTTGAGAATTTGGGCCAAAGCAGGAAAAACAGAATAGAAGATAATAGAAGAAACTATTCAAAAGCATTCCTTTGCAAAGGACACTCTCATGAAGGACTATCAAGAAGAGCAGCATGCTCTGCACTACCACTCTGTCATATGCTACAGGGTGTGTCAAGAATATCCAGTTGAGCAAGATCAAACACCACGTGATCCGTGGTAAAGAGAGATTATCTATGCCCAAGTAGCCATAGAAATTACAACCATTAATCAATTAACAGTTATCTCAGCTATGTACATGAAGATAACAAGGGAATAATTACAAGGTACCATTCATTTCATTTTCGCGGCCTAAACCCACGGCTTGCCTGGGCCCAAAGCCGGCCCTTGGCGTCCAGGGCTCTCGGGCAACTGGGGCATCTCCAGCGAAGGTTCATCTGCCCCAGCACCGGGTCCTGTCAGAGCTGTGACGGCCGTTGAGGCGAGGCAGTTCTCAGTCTGCCACTGAGATATCACAACTGGAGGCAGAATCTCAAGTTCGATGGGCGCAGAATGATCATGGATGCGTAGTTGTGGCGTAGATGTGACAACTAAATGATCAAATGTAGGTGTACGGTGTATGTCTCAAACAATTGTCAAATATACTATTTTCGCTCATCAAAACTTGCATATCAGTATCAAGAGCACCATAAACATGACTGTACAGCTGGCCACAGAGTACCTGGTTCCAGTGCAAGAGAACCTCAAAAGTCCAAGTCGCACGTTTCCCCCGGCCTTGCCTTGCTCAATGACTTGTGGCAGCCCTGTCTCCAGGATGTCTGTGGAGTGTCGTTCGTCACAGACGCCGTTCTCATTCCTGATGGCGCCGACTGCCGCCATCTCCTGTGAGCGATGGACAGGAGCCTTCCGGCTGCAGGCAGGTGCTTTCTGGGGCTGGAAAGGACCATCAAAAATCCGATGGATGCGGGCAAAGTTGGAAAACGCGGCTTTTGCTCAAGAGACCCCCCCAGAAAAAGTTCAGCAGTTTGATGACAAAGCGTCCCCTGTTCGAGTTGATAAACCATTTGAGGAACGCAACCCACACTGAGTTCTAACTTGGTCATGTTGCACGTGTTGCCCGCCTCTGGATCTTCAGGGTCCACTTCAAAGTCCGCCTACAGAGTTTGCAGCAAACCCATGCAACGCAACGGCTTGCGGAGTCAATCTCCATTATACTTACTAAGAGCTATCTGATTTGGCACGAAAAGCTTTGGAGTTGTTTGTCCACGGTATGGCAAGTGCAAGTCGCCAACGTGATGTCTACTGAATAAGAAGTGAATGATATCAGCACATGTGCAGTGCATCCCACCTCTGTTTCTGGCCATCACTCATGAAGCAACAACGTCTCAGACATCCTACTTCTGTTTCACTCTGGCAGTACTATCCCTTCAAGGTCAGCAAATGGGTATATTCCCATGATATTCATGATAGGTTCACATAGGATCTTATAGGTTGCAGTGCCCAAAACACCAGGAACGAAGTGGCTATGGGTCAGTTCACCCCTAGTCCCCCTGGTTCCCCTATCATTAACCATTGCTGTTTTCCCTATAGCTTTGTTGGTGGAAATCCCCCATGAAATTGGTTGGTTAACTGCTTGACCCATGGCCAAGTATCTGAAAGCAACCAGACCATGCAGCTGCACCACTCAGGTCGCGCCTCCATCCGGTCCAGGTGGATGGATCTGGGTGAAGGGCTGAATGCCTCAGGTCACCAACGCGCGCGAGCAGTGGACATCTGAGGGTTGCCATAGGGAACCCCCAGAGAGATGGTTGGTTTATTGATATTTATATTTATTTATTACTCAAAAATGGATGTTCGAAGGTTACGCCTATTTTGAGAAACACCCAAATGGAACTTGATGGAGGACCCCAACGCCAGGAAGGTTGGCCGGAATTCCTTCAGGTGATTCATGGTACAGGATTCTGAAAGATATAAATGGCATATCTGTCAGTGGCAATACAAACATGGAAATCGCAATGTTTTTTGATACATGTAAATTGATTATCGGTTCAGTGGTACACCATCAAACAAAACACATAGACAAGCAATTGAATATACTTGTTGGATTGAAATCATTATCATAGTGGTTTACCATCGGCAGCCTTAAATGTTGGTTGATCTTTGTGTGTACACCTAGATAAACCGTTGCACCCGTTGCGAACGTGGAAAAATTGGTCCTGCAAGTACTCAGAGCGTTGCACCACCCAATGAGTTGCAAAACGTTGCACCAGCTCAGGGTTTGAAACAGCGAACAGCATCTTCCCAACCAACTGGCTGTGGGTCAAAACCCTTAGTCCCCCTGGTTCCCCATCATGAACCATTGGTTTCCCTTTAAAATGGTTGGGTATTATACCCCATAAAATTGGTTGGTGAACTGCTTGACCCACTGCCAACTCAGCTCAGGAACAGATTGTGACTTCATAGCAGCCTGGCCGGCAGTCGGCACAGGACCACACCCGCCTTGCTTTTGAAGCATGGAACCCACGTGAAAACCACTGACATTAACCGGCGATTGGAGGTGCTGGGTGAGGCCTCACACCCGTTTGGACATGTGGTGCTCACTATCCGCTGTTGTCATAATTCTGTCTTTTAGCATATCCATTCATATCATCATATCATGATTATCTTGCTATAATGATGATTTGTCTATCACGAAACTGACAATGACATTATTAGAGTGGTAAAATGCACTCCACGCTATTCATCATACAGGGGCAGCACCCGACCTGGCAATAGTGTCATTGGTAGTATATGGTGATAGTATCGCTCAAGTCATGATCACAGCCATGACTATCAAGATCCTTCTCAACTCATCATGTTCATCCATTTTGTAGTGACTCCATAATCTTATGACTATCATGGTTGATACCATGGCTATTAACACAACTAATGATTAAATCATCGGTATGAACAAACTGGATTGCCCACTCTAAAATCATGACAATAGGAGTTCTCAGTATCGTCGATTGTGAATAGGAACCGCTATCGTTGTCATGTCTTATTGTCTATTCTCACTACTATTGTTATTAGCATTCACAGTGATTGACAATAGTAAAACAATAATAGAATGATTGCAATTGTCATTTATCATTGATCTGATTGGTGGCTTCAACCCCTTTGAACATATTAGTCAATCAACCAAGCTTCCCAAATATTGCGAGGAATAGACAATGGTTAAAACTACCAACGAGTCTCACTTGTGCAGGTTCACCAACTGATCATTCTCTTCTATCATCCAACATTGCCACTATGATCATGTATCGTTCTCGAAATAATATCTATAATCACAATGATGTACAACAAGAATTTACAAACGATTCATCAACCATTAACCGTTAACCAGGAACGGTTTTCATTATTGTCATTCATCATTATCATATTGACATAGAATTCTATCATCATGATGATACATAAAAACAACATTCCTGATCGTTCTCATCTGTTGGTTTCACAAAACAGGCCGCCCCCCAAATCATCCAATTCATGAGCCATTTACAATAGTAAACCAACCACTATAGCTGGTATATCACCTATTATTGCTCACCATTCCCTTCTTAATAACCGTTGTGAACCATCATAAACCAACCATTTCCATATGTTAACCATCAAATAAACCGACCATTTCCATTCTCAACCATAAGTAAACCCACCATTTTTTGGTTCCATGGCTTGAGAACCTCCCCATCTATTCTGCACCGGCGCCCCACCTGTAGATGCTGCTGCGCCAGCACCACTTGCTGCTGCTGAGCCAAGTCAGCTTGACGCCTGCTCTGCAGCAGCTGGGCCTGCAGCGTGAGCCAAGTCCATCATGACTGGCCGCATGATGGAAAGTGGCCCATGAATTTATGTGCATGGTTCATACTGGTTGATAAACGCTGAGAATGGTATGCCATAATTAACTATGATTAAATCATAATTGCATGCACTGGTGGGGGGGAACTTTTGTTGCCCCGACTAGAAGTGATCCATTCTGGTGCAGCCGTCCATGGATAAATCCAACCAGAGCCCCACCAGCTGAGTTATAGATTTCATCGTGAAACCATCAAAAGATGGAGTTGGGGCGACCACAAATTTGCAAAGACCCACAAATAACGTGCAAGCTCATAACGAACCTTTGCGTACATTTGCGTGGCAGCAGAACAAGGAACAAGTTGAGGCAGGAAATCAAGCCAAGACGCACTTTGGACAAACAGATTTCTGTGATTCTCCACGTGTGCACATGAAGGAGCAGAGAGGAGAGACAAGCGAGAACGCTTCGCATACATACCGCAGAACTTGCAGCATATTGAGGTGTCGCCAACAAAATCAATGTTTGAAAGATGTAGAAGGTGGAAGTAAGCATTCTCACCAACCACTGTGAGAGCTTCCCAAAGTGGGGGCAACAAAGAGAAACCACAGGATCCAAGCACAAGGCCGTCTAGTATACTCCGAGTGGTTCTGCATACGGATTCATAACTTTCTCATTTCGCAACCTGGTCAACTGACCCAGCTACAGCAGGGGTAAGAAACCTTGCTCAATGCCTGGATTTGTTGTGGTAAGTCCATTGGAAATCCTGCAGTGGATTCATGACGATCAAGAGCAGTAACAATCAAATCAATCAACCAACACGACTGGATCTTTACCACTGCCTTGCGTGTACATCATGGTGCCCAGTCCGAACTGGACTGGTTTCAAGCACCAGGCCCCAAATCAAACGTGCTCATCATCTTACATCATCTTACCCCCCCTTGATCTGCACCCTTCTCCCCTCTGGCACCTCCAAATCCCCCAGTTCCCGGTGCATGGCCGCAGCTTTCAGCTGCATCTCTTCCACCAGAGTTCCACAGGAGGCGACAGAGGCAGCGGATGGCGAGGCGTCATGCAGCACCTCCCAGGCAGTTCAACGGTACAGATCCATGACCGTACTGGAACATCAAGTGGGCTCCCTATGCAGTGCCTATGACACAGCTGTATGGCATGGTTGCCTTCGCCGGTTGCACCTGATTTTCAGGTTGACCAACCACCAGGATCCAACAGGTGAACATCCCAACAGCCCAACTAGTAACTGGTCACAGCTATGGGATGTTCACAGCCAGGGAGTTCCCCCCATAGCCGCCCTGCCATTGTGCTCCAGATCGCCGATGGCTGTCTTTCTGAAATGATTTTTCGTAAAACAAATCTGAGTATCCCATAGAGGAAGTGAGTAGGTTTCTTATCTTCTTCAACATTGAAGCTTTCTCATCTTCTTCAAACTTGTGGGAAATCATCTTCAGCTCAGCAACTATTTCGGAAATTGTCCTCTATGTCCTCTACAGTTTCAATTTAGGAAGTTGTCCGGGGTCTCATGTGATCGAAGCCACCGCCAGTTCGGAGCCTGGCTTTCCCAATAGCTGGCATGCTGTTCCCGGCAATCCGCACGGGCATCCCGGTGCTGTTCTCGAAGGCTGGCATTCCGCTCCTTTGCGAGGTCAACATCACGCCGTCAGATGGTTGGCAGGGCACAAGGTCCAATGATTCATAGGGAAGTTGCTCGATGCTACTTGCCGTTGTTCATATGGTGGTTTCTCAAGCCATATGGGACCCCCAAGCTATGGTTGGTTTGGTACTACTAAATGACTATAAATGGATGATTCCGGGGTACCCCTATTTTGAGAAACCACCATATATCCATCATTGTAGCATGTCATGGCATTTCATCATGCGTGCGAACCCACCAGGCTGTGAAGCGATGGTCATGCCGGACTGTCCGGTCCTCTATGGAGGAAAGGTCGGCCATCTGCTGATCTCCCAACTGAATCAGCGAGTAAAAGGCTTTCTCCAAGGTTTCCACCTGGCGAGCTGGGTCAAGCAGTTAACCAAGCAGTCATAGGGGAGATTGACCAACAAAACTATAGGGAAAACAAGCTGGTTAATGATGGGGAACTAGGGGGACTAGGGGTGAACTGACCCATAGCCACCTGGATCCAGGGCGCCATACAGGGCACACAACTCAAATGCTGAGGGATGAGACCCGAGACTGAAGAAACCCAAGAATCCAAAATCTTACAACCGAACGGGAGGGAGACCATGGGTCGAAAAGCGCCATAGAAGCCAGTGTATAACTACATTTCAATTTCCTCAAGCATGCGGCAATTTAATTGGCAGTGCCACTGTTTCAGCATGCAGTCCTGTGCTCCGATGTCTTGACTTGGTCAAACTGAAGACCCTGTCGCGAATATGAACCTCACCAGGCAAACATGCCACTGAAGTGTTCATGCTATCCCATTACAGATCTTACAGCTGATCATAAATACAGCATAATACAGCAAAGCATAGAGGGGTCGAACCTCATCGGCCACCTCTGACAAGAAGCCTAGAAGTGTGCGTACGACATCCACACATTTTGGAGTTTCTATCTCTCTGGATGTGTTCACAGCACCGCACTGATCTCAGCGCTCTCACCTCCCTCCCGTTGATTTCTATCTCTCGCCTCCCATTTCAAGGGTCTTTCCACACATGTTCAGCTTCACTTCAAAGTGTTTTTTTCTTCAGAGTTCACAGATGTTCAGCTTCACACATGGGGGCTTTTCAAAATGTCTTCATACACTTTGGTGCAAAACCCTTGTGGGGGCCCGCTATTCAAATCAATCATTCGCCGGCCCAGCAATGTTGTTTTAGCTGCTAGTTGTTATCCCCTATTATTAACCATTAACCAGCTAGTTAACCACTGGTTGGTTGGGTTCTCAATATTGACCCATAGCCATATGTCGTTTCGCGCTCGATCTCGAGCCTCCCATTTCACGCATTGGTTCAACGTCTGGCGCTCCCGCAACGCCGCTCGCAGCTTGGCCGCTTCGGCTCTCCACATCTCCGCCGTTCGTGGCAGCGAAGGCGGCACGGCAGGAAGGGTCTCCGGTGCAGGGGACATGGCCACCGGCGGACCTTGGGCCATGGCCAGATCTGGAGATGCCAAGGTGTTGCTTCTTTGCTCGTGAAAAATGGCATCTCCAAATGTTTCAACTTACATTAGTGAAAATGGTTTCAAAATGGTTTCAAAGCCTGAAACAGTCAACATTTTGCATCTGAAGAATTGTGAACAATTGTGAATAAAAGGTTTCAAAGCCTGAAAGATCCTGAAAGAGTCAAACATTTGCATCTGAAGAATTGTGGATGAAATGAAATGAGCAACTGTGTAAAAAAAAACATGCTACGAATCTGGGACAGCGAAACACTGACACACCGCAACATGCGGCGTGCCAAGGCAAATCTCAAACATTGTAACACGGTGGCTGCATATCGGTGAGAGGTATGAGATCCACGAATCGCTAGGACAAAGGATTCCAAAATTATGCAGTGAAGTAATTAAAGGACGAAATTGATTCAAGTCCTTTCAGACTGAATCTTCTCAGAAGCAGCAATACGGTTGATACCACTGCTCACAAATCATGAGCCATGACACCAAAAATTCATAAAAAATCTGTAATACAACTACCTGAAACCAAATGCTATAAATCTACCATGTGGTTAGACCAGCCCCGGTAGCGCCTGTGCACTCCCCCTTTAAAGGACCAGGGCAGGATACCCCTGGCGAAGCTCATCACTCCCGTCGCATAGCTTCGGCCCCAGACACCGCGCGGCCGCTGCTCGGCCGCCGGTGCTGCTGCCCGCAACTTGCGCTCGGTGCACTGCCAGCGCTCTGCAGCGCACTTCAAAGTCTGCTGGATCTGCCGGAGGGAGACCTGGAAACCCCGAGCAAACGATGAGGAAGGGGAGGAGGACGGTGAATGTGGGATGATGATGATGATGATGATGGTGATGATGATGATGATGATGATGATGATGATGATGATGTTGATGAGGATGATGAGGATGATGAGGAGGATGATGATGAGGAGGATGATGATGATGATAAGAATGAATATGATGATGATGCAGATAAAGATGAGAATGAATATGATGATGATGATAATGATGATGGTGAGGAGGAGGATGATGATGATGAAGGGAGGGAGGCGCGAAAAGCATCACGCGATGGGGCACTGTTACCCCCAAGCCCCCTACCGCCAGCTTTCGTGATACTGATGAATAAATTGATTTTGAGCTGGTTGATAATGGTAAGTTGAGAGTCACTAGTTGCTCATCAATGGTGAATCATGAAATGACCGTAGTTGACAATGGCTCAATGATGGCTCAATGATGGCTCAATGATGGCTCAATGATGGCTCAATGATGGCGCAATGATGGCGCGATGATGGCGCAATGATGGTGAATGTGTGGTTGAATAACAATTAATTAATTATACAAATTACTACCACCATCTACAACCAGTCTATAACCAATAACAACAACAGGGAACACCACTAATTAATTGCAAACAATGATTCGATGGCTTAGTGATGGTTAAGCGTCGCTTCATGATGGTAGTGATCGATAGTTATCGATGGATAAAAATGGTTGCGTGCGTAGAATGCCAGCAAAAGAACACTGAAAATGACCTCCTTGGAGCTGTAAAACGTGTACTTAATTATGTCTTTAACAGAAGTGGAGGTGCCATGATCCACCCGCATTTCGCACTCTTCTCACTTGTCTCCATTTCAGCTCAGCAATCCATCAACAAAACAACCCATCGCAACCAATCAACTTGCTGACCAACCAATGGACGTCCACCCTGTCGCCTGCCGTTGGTGGCATTTTGTTTGCAAGGCTTTGAACTGCAGAAGCTTCTTCAAGCGCTCATTGCGCTGCGGATCCGCAGCATCTGCATCCTTTTTGAGGGTCTCTTTTGGCGCAGCATTAGCCTTCCAACATATCCATGGCTTCAGAGGCATAATTCATCTTCAATTGTGTTCGGTGCCATGTGCGAACTCTTTGAATTCACTGAGTGGCCTGGGGTGAGCTGGCACTTAAATGTTGCAAGCCAGGTTCAACCAGTCAAAGCACTGAATCAGGAAACATGAGTGGCACGTTCACACCGCTTTTTGACAGTGTCTGGGATGGTTTGAGATAATCCCCTTCCTCATTGCATCCACTTAGCGGTCTCAAAAAATATCAATTTTGGATGCTATTCTCGTGTGATCCACGAGAATTGCCTATCAACCATGACTGACCATTTAGAATCATCGCCTTCCAAACATGCGTTTCGGTTGATCCAACTTTGACTGCAGATTGAGTCTTGGCCGGTTCCGGGCAGGTCAAAATGTTTCAAAAATAGTTCCCATGCTTCGGAATGGTAAGAAGTGACACATCGAGCGCGGATAATTCTCAAAGCTACCGAAACTCAAATGATCATTGGATTGCACTCACCTTCTGCTTTCTCGTCTGCATCTGCCCGCAACCTCCAACTCCGAAATTGAGATGCGCACCGGCCATGCACTGGCCATCTTCCTTGACCAAGGGAAACACGTCAGAGGTTGCAGGTGTTATCAGAAGAATCTGCGGTCCCACAAGAATTTAGTTCGGGGCTGCATACTTGATCGGAATTGTATGGTTGTCACTCACTTGATGTGTGATGTTGTCTTTTCTATTGTTTATCTACCGGGTGCGTAACACGTCCAAAGTCACCTCAAATATCCTTAAATCATTCAACTTGGCTTCGTAAGAGAACTTGATGGAGCAGTTTTGCTTGACCTTCAGTTTCAGATGCAGTTGGCCCAGACCCTGCCTATAGTCTGCAAAGCATATCTCATTGTCCCTGATGATTTTTCATTGTGATGGGTAGGTGAGACGCCACTTCGGTGCAGTCTTTGGGTGGCAGCCTATTGCACTAATGTTGTGATAACAATAGTAAAGCGCTTGCAATAGCTGCAATGATTTTCCAGACCTGGATTTTTCAGCCCTTACTAAGTTGAAATTAGCCAGCATTGATTTTAAATTACAGAATACCAACTTGCTCCAGAGCAGCTGCAATAATAGTGCAACGTTCACACTAGCTGCAAATATTTTCCAGAAGAATCCAAAATTATCAGATTTTCCCCTTACTTAATTATAGAAGGGCTAATTGAAATTTAGTATTGATTCAGAAAACCAGCTCACAACCAGTATTAAGGTTGCTAATTGCGATTAAATTCCCTTCAATAAGCAAAACACACCTTTACAAATTCAAAAACATTACCTTGTCCAAAACAGCTGTTTTCTTTGTTTTAAAATCCTTTTAACAAATTGCAATTCCTATTTTTTCTTCCTTATTGTTTTTAAATTGTCGTTAAAAAGAAAAGAAAGGAAAAGAACAGAAAAGAAAGAAGCCTTCGGGGAGAGTCGTTGGGAGAGTCGTGGGGAGAGTCCAGATTTCAGATATACCATTGCAAAGCAGACGCCCTCCCCCTAAAGAAAAAAAATGGGGGGGGGGTACTATTGTTAGGTAAACATTATATTGCACTTAGTCACTGGAAGGTTGGGCTCCGCCACGTCATCAGGTCGGGCCTGCCTTCTTGGTTCATCAGGCTCTGGCTGAAGGCAATGGCTCCTCGCTTCGGAAGTTGGGTAAAACGGGTGTAGGGACAACTGATTGTTTCATGGTTTACCAAAATCAGCATGCTGGAGTGTTCTGGGGGTACTATGCGTGCTATGGACACCCCCCTGAGAATGATGGTTGACAAGCAAACAAAGAAATACAGGGATCGATTGATATCCAGATTCATTTTATTACAGATCTCCTTTGACCATGACCCGCTTGTGATCAGCCTGCGGCTTCATGCTTCAATTCTGTCCCGCGCTGCCACTCCTATAGAGCGGACTGTCCAGGTCACTCACTGTGCAAGCTTCGCAAGCTTGGCTTACGACATCCTGGCCCATGGACTCCCCAACAGCATGGTTGAGCGCATCAGATGATGGTCGCCCAGTGCTGGATTTTCAAGGTTGGTCGCCCAGCAGTAACGTTGAATTGTTGACCCAAACAAACCATTGCAACGAATGCAACTTGTCTCCCCCATCTTGAGATCATGTACCCTTTCTTGGGTGCAGAATCTTCCCTGCTTCGCGGGATATCTGTGGCTGACATTGTCTCATCTCCGTAGTGATTTGCTAGGCACATCCAACCATCTGCCGCATGAAACAATCCTTCAGCTCAGCATGAGATCCATCATCAACCAATGTACCTCCCCTGGAAATCTCCAGCCTTGGATCTCAAGGGCGGCTCTGGGTTCGGCACTTTGTCCTTCACCTCCAATGGCGGTCCTCACAGCCGCTGGGCTTCCAAAAAGCATCAGAGTTCCGTCGGTGAGTCATTCCATCATTAGCTCATCATTAGCAGCTAATGACTAGCAGCTTATGATTATATAGCTGATATTAGCTGCAGTGTTTCTTCTATGGCTGACAAACCATCTGCTTTTTTTCATTCCATTTGCATTAGCCAAATCCAAACGGCAGCGGAAAGCATAGTTGGTATATATTCCCCGAATTGTTAGTTGTCATCCCCTATTATTAACCATTAACTGCCTATGGCTGTGGGTCAAAACCCTGTACCCCTGGTTCCCCATCATTAACCATTGTTTTCCCCATGATTGTTGATGATTGTTCCCCATTAATTAGTTGGTTGGTTAATATTGACCCACAGCCCTATTAGTTGGTTGGTTCATATTCAACCAAAGCCATCACCCTTCAAGCACCTCCCTCACGGGAAGACCGCCTGCATTGGGAACTGGGCGGTTGCTCTGAAGCTTTGAGGTTTCAAACCTCGGCTTGCCAAGTTTATCGTAGTCAGGAAACCATGGAAAACAGTGGAAAACCAGGAAAACCCATGGAAAACAGTGGAAAACCATGGAACACCATGCAAAACCGTGGATTTCCATGGAAAACCCAAGGAAAACCCATGGAAAACCCATGGAAAACCCATGGAAAACCCATGGAACACCTCGTTTATGCACCAGTTCACAATGTTTTTTTTTAGGCCCTACGAATGTCACACGTCTACCTATGAGGGCAGTTGAGGCTACCGTCATTCAAACATGTATGGGGGAAACAACTCATTTATGGTCACTGGCGGGCACCGTCAATGCAGCCCTACATCCTGATCTTGGTTCGTGGTCGGGCTCACAAGTCAATGACCAAAGGTACCATTCATTCCTCCCAAACTTCCATCAACACATCAACCATTAGGGCTGTCCACAGTCACCATTGCTTTCAAGGCAACCAGCATGAATTGATTCGTGGGAGGTCCGGAAAACCGCGAGGCTTTGTTCTTCTAAAGTACTCCATTCAACGCGCACTAGGGGGTATTCTGTGACCCAGCATGACCCTACAGCATTTTGTGTCCGAAGCGACAAGCAACGGGTTCTCTCGCCGTATGATCGGGGCATCGGAGTGCCGCCTCGTCGTAGGTGGTGCTTCATTGGCATCCTGGGCACACATGAATCATGAGCATGGGAAAACACCGTTGCTTGAAACCATTGAGATGTCACCTATGTGGAACGTCCTGGGAATAAGGCAAGGTTCGTAGGGACTCTGAAGAACTGTCAACAAGCAAGAATCAAATGTTCAATATCAATCCTGGGTGCCGAGTCAGAGTCATTGTCACGTAGAAACTACTCAATCATCAAACAATTTATGAACGCAAATACTATCAATTCCCCAGCATCAACCACTATGAACCACTAGCCATCATGAGCCATTATTGGCCATCAGTAAGCATTAACCTCATAATTAACCACTGATATGGCCATCATTACATCATTAGGCATTGACCATCATCAACCATCGTTAAACACCATAATAATGGTATCAACCATCATTGAGTTTAACATCATATCATTAACCCACATTAAACATTCACCATCGTTAACCATCAGTAACCATAAATTAACTCTCATTACCCATCATTAACCATTGTGCCATCATTAACCATCATTAACCATCATTAAATATTATGAATCATCATTAACCATCATTAACCATCATTAACCATCATTAAACCATCCAACGATCCTTCAACATCCTTCAACCCCACAAGCACATCATCCCCTCCACCAGATCCATGGGGACGTCCAAGGCACCGTCCGACGAGGCTGCGAGTTTTGCCCCGACGCTTCGGGCGGCTCCGGCAGCTTTCGTTGCCGCGCACCTGCGGCGGTGCTGCTGCGGCGGTGCTGCTGCGGCGGTGCTGCTGCGGCGGTGCCCCCCAACGGTTCACCCAGAAATGCTGCCGAAACACACGTGGTGAAGCTGCCAAACATCAATGGCTGAAGGTTACGATGAATGATAGGACTTTGCTGATGGATTCGGCCACTTGAGTAAAGAAACAAATCTGATGAACAGATAAATCAAACATGGACCAGCTGATCAATCATCAATGAAGCAACCATTAATAATTACCAACCATTAACAATCTTGATCCCAGTGGAGAAAGGTTAAGCAATATATAAAGGTGGGACTGAGACATAGCGAAAGGGTCCAGTGAGACAACCTGAGCAAACAACAACCCGTAGCAACAGTGGTGAAAAAGCAATTGATTTTCACAAGAAGAGATCAAACACACTCGCAACTGTCATGTAAGTGGACGAAAAGCCCGCTATCAAACACATTTATAGACACGTTCAATTTCACAGACGCAGTCTTTCTGAGCTCGAAAAATAGCATCAAGAGAGGCACAATTCAATCCGAATCTGTTGAATCCCAACCTGTGGCAGTCGGAGACTTGCTGCGGAAGCTATCTGCCTGCGACACATTTTTTTCATGCTGCAGCTGCGACCGTGGGACAATGCCAAATTGCCGTCACCAAGGACCTGCTTTGTTCAAGGATGCTGAAAATGAAACGAGTATCATAACATAGAATCATATAATTCCATTCTATGATAATCATAACAAGTATCATGTATATAATAATATCTAAAAATATAGTTCCATTCTATGATAATCAATCATCCGTTTCTTTTCACGGTTCAAGTGGCACACCATCCGCTGCTGATGCTTCACAACTTCATAAGCATCAAAGGAATGATACACCACTATGGATCATGACTGACAACAACCCCTGTTTTGGATTGTGATAACCAAGCACTCAAAACCAACTGCAGCCATCTATAGACCATTAAACACTATTAAGCAATGACCAACGATCATTCGCTCTGATTCACCTGTTCTGTCTATTTATCGATGGCTCATCATCCTCCTCCTCCTCATCATCATCAATTGCTAGTGGCTAAATCCCTTTTGTTCTTCGCTATACCAAGCATTAACCATCGTCATCAACCATCTCACACCCTATTGAAATTGTTGGTTCTTATCGGCTATAGTCCACCATTTTATCAACCCCTGGCTGATCATCATCAAAATCATCAGCATCATCATCATGATCAAAACCATCAAAACCATCATCATCATCATCATCATCATCATCATCATCATCATCATCATCATCAAGATTGACCATAGCTCAGGTGCTAAACCCATCCCACCTTTCCACCACCGAAAGGCACGGCCTTCTGCGACATCGGTTGGGTGCCACGACTCATGTCACGACGCCGTGCGAGTCCTTTGGGGCTGGCCTCAGATGCTGCTGGAGGCAGTTCTGGTTTCTTGGCCAAAGGGTGTTTCTCAAAATAGCTTATTTATTATTGGCTGATTTATGGCTGCTTTTTTGGGCTGATTTATTTTTGGTACCCCAAAGTTGTGGTTGGTTTATTATTGCAAAAGGTTGATAAAGGATATTTGGGGCTCCTCTTCTTTTGAGAAACCACCATAAAATCGTGCACCAAAAGACATGGACTGTTCAACCGCCAACTTCAATTGGATCATGACATATATTGTGGTGGCACCCTTGAGAACTATCTAGATGTGGGATTTCGTCCCTTGTATGAAGTCACCGCCCAACTCATCCCCACCTTACTGCTTCCACATCCCGAACCTGGGAACAACTGTGTCGGCTGAGGCTGCTACAGATCTTCCATCGCCCACGTGCTTCCTCCTTAGGCAAAGCCCGTGGTGAGGTATTGACATAGGTGATATACCATGGTATGATATGATCAGGTATGTTATATGATCATTATGATATATCATATAGTGGTGAGGTATATCAACATACCATATATCAGCATGATTCCATTAATGGAATCTGATCATATCTGATCAGTCTTTCCAAAATATCAACCAGTGTTCCATAACATACACAAGCTTCAAAATTTCCCATCCTCTATAGATACAATGTCACACACGGAGCATAGGTGGCCATAGAAACAACGTGGCTGCGGCTATAGGCATAGAAACCTGACCAACAAAGGTTTTACAATGAAAGTAGGATGGTCTGCAAAAGGATGAGCAAAATACGTATACCTGCCAAACCAATGGTTTCCAAATGTTTCCAAATGAGATCATTTGAAGGGATGGTTTCAGCCAGCATTCCCATGGACCAAATCCTATATTATTGCTACGATGTACAGCCAAGCACGCTGCTGCGGCCGGTGCGGCTGAGACACGGGGACACGGCAGGCCTCACCAAGATGGGCCATGGGTTCTCTGGATGTTACTTCGCGCTGATGTGCCACTGGTCATCCAAAACAGCGGACTTGAAATCCGGTTTTTGGGATACGTGTGAGATCCAAGTATCCGTGTGAAACTTTTGTTTTCACCATCTCCAAGGTTTTTCAGATACTAAAAGAAATTCAGTGAAATTTGTTGGAATCTAATCTATGATCTGTTTGTCAAGATATAATTTTCTTCATTTGTTTGATCACCAACATGTCACACATGACTCAGCAGAGGCTAATTCCAAGCTCAGCACCGCCGGGTTGTTGCTGATTGACTCTGTTGAGGTTGCTGGCCTGGCGACTGTCTGTAAAACTTGCGCATCAGCACGTCGCACCACCATGGGACCACAAGTCACAAGCTTTCGGAACCTGGGGTATATTGTTCACTAGTTGTATATAATATATAGAAAATGTACAATATGATAATATAATATATGACAAGTCACTAGTTATTAATGATATAAAATATGACAAGTCACAAGCTTACTGGGGTAATAATGGGTGGTGCATAATCACGAGCGTGCTCTTGTTCACCAATGTTTAGCATTTACCACGATTACTGATCACATCTGATCACCATTAGCTGTTGTCACTAACCATGACTAACCACCAACCGGTGATTCACCGGGAGATCTCAACGAATCTGGGATCAATCAAGAGCTGCACCACGAGACTTCAACGCTATCCACGGCGCGTCTGCAGTGCTGCTCGGGTCGATCAATCACCCCATCTCCTCTACGGAGGAAAGGTAATCCAATAGAAACTTGGGAGAATATTGATGTTCAGCAGTGACACATGTGGCTATGGGTCAATATTAATCAACCAACTAATGGAGGATTCACCAACAATTTCATAGGGAAAACAATGGTTAATGATGGGGAACCAAGGGTACGGGGTTTTGACCCACAGCCATGTAGGAACTTAAGAGATAGAGTCAGAGGAACTTTGCCCTCTTCTCGCTTTGCCCTTTCACCAAATCTCTTCCCGGAAAGCAACGCCGCTTTCCGGGAAGGGCGAGCCGTTCGCAAGTCTTACAAGCGGCTTCCGACAAACATGGAGAAGCAGCCCACCAGGATGCCAGATGCACCTGCAAAGAAAACAACCACTGGGCTTTGCTAATTCGGAGAAAGAACTCCTACAGAACACCATTTCTGCCAAATCTTTGGAACTTGAGAAAATGTGAAAACCCCGTGTGCCACTACAAATTGTTGCCTGGGAGATCCCTCCACTCACTTGGCTACAAAAAGCCAACAGCGACCCCAAAGTAGGTTTTGCTGCAACAGAAGCAGGCGAGGATGAGACATGACAAGACCATGACACAAATTCATGTCCTATCCCAGTTCCCATTTTGAATGCAAATTCACTTGGGTTACTTCCGGATGTGTCACATTGATTGTAGGTAAGAGGCACAAGTGATTCATCCTCACTGAAACTGGCAATGGAGCCACCAGCAAAATCCAGCAAATATCAAGCTTCATCCACGCCCACACGTCTTGCTGCAAAAATAGTTTAAAATAGTGACAGCACATGTGGGGGGAGTGCCTTGGTAGGCAACTTGTGAAAAGCACATGACTACATGACTTGTTTGGCCCAGGCACCTAGGCTGCCCAGAACGCGCATCATAGTGCCGTTGCAGTTCATTTCACTTTCTCGCTTTTGCAAGATCTCGGTGCGAGATCCCAAAGTGAAGATGGTCGGCTTGTCCGCCTGCGCTTCATTGATACGAGGGGGGTTGAAACAGGTTCGACATGCAGGGGGCACGTGCTTGATGTAAAATATGACCTTCAGAATGCTCCAGAATGCTCCCACAGCGTCTAGCTCAAAACATCGCCCTCGACCAAACACTACCAGCTTTTACACCATCTTTCAGATCCTGGAGACTCCCAGCACGCTACGTGCCAGTGGGGGATCTGAATGTGTGCACGTGTGATGTTGGTTTTTGAAGAAAAATAAGTTGTAAACCAACATATTGTTTAAAGAAATGTGGTTTCTCGAAATAGAGGTCAAATCATCCTTTATAAACCAATCAAACCAATCACTTTGGGGGTCCCCTGTGGCTAAAAGAAATACTCACACGGCAACAAAAATGCAACAATTGTGGTCTGTGTCCAGCACCAAGCGCCAGTCTCAAGGGGGTCCTGCCTCAGCCGGTTGCAGCACCGCCAAAGATCCTTCTCCTGGTGACACATTTGGATCTCACCAGGAAACCCCTGAAACGAATGCCAGGATTCACCGATATTGTGGGCGCATCATGCGGGGTCTTCCAAGATGTTCTAAGAAACATGAGGTTTTGTTAGATTCTACAATGTCAATGTGAAAATACGATCCGCACCGCAAGATGCCTGACAAGTTTCTGGGTCACTTCAAGTCTTGAGCAGCGCTCACTTGGGTGTGCCCTTGGAAGTCCTTGAGTGATGCCTTTCACAGAGGCACGATAGCGCCACGCCACGTTGCCAAGGGCATAGATCTCTTGGCCCATGGGCAGCAGCCGTTCACGGACTTCGTAGCCCAAGACTCTGGAGGGGGGCGCTGACTCCTTTGAAGCAGCTTGACTCAACAGCTGTGACCCTGTCTTCACTTCAACGGTGGATGTAGGGAGGTCACATTTTGAAATTTTCCAGGGTAACTAAGGTGGCTACGAACAGACAAAATGATGCTGTCACCATCATTGGCTGATCCCTACGCGTTGAAGTTGTCCAGTTGACCCAGGTTGATGATTTGTTCCGGTTGAACGTGGAAGAAATGTCAAAGAAAAAGGCTTGCAATGTTGGCAATTGCATGGGCCATCTGCACTGCTTGCAATGCCTGTATATGGTGGTTTCTCAAAATGGGGTACCCCAAAATCATCCACTATTAGTCATTTATAATAATAAAATTAATAAACCAACCATTTTGGGGCTCCCTATTTTGAGAAACCCCCATATCTGTGCTCGTGCGCTTGGAATACCACTTCCTTTCCAACCTTCCGATAGGACTGTCCCTTTAAAGGCCCTGAACGGCTAGAACTAGCCATGCGGCCGGCGGCATTTTCACAGGCGTTGCATCACCCACATAGCTACAGTAGATTATAAATTCTACAGAAATACGTCAGTAATTAGTTTATATCAAATATACAAAAGGTGAATGATCTCCTCTATCACCTTTGCTGATCTATGCTGCACTGGAGCCATGGGTTCCTCCGTGAAGCTAAAACTCTGCTGCTAAGTCTCTGAATTGACATTGACACTCACAGAGACTGCTTCACTCCTTAGATCTGGGACAACATCCCACAGTGTCCAACGTCGAGTGTGCTGAGTTCTGTCCACCACGCGTGCAATTTGGAACATGTTGATCAAAGTGGAGCAGATTGATGAGCCTGCCTCCTTAGCACATGAGGTTCACGATGGAGAGCCTATGTAAATCATAATGAGCAATGCGCTCAAACATCCAAGAATGACGATCTGAACAGCCTTACAGTCATCTTTTTGCTAGCCCAATCTTCCGCTTTCACAAAAAACCACACAGTGAAAAAGGGGTTTAAAGGGGTCCTGCTACACACCAGCCTTCCACCCAACTCCCCTCTTCCACCAGCCTTCCACCAGCTTCTCCTAGCTTCGGTTGGTACGTGACCGTCTCTTCTTGGCATCTCAGGAGGTCATTCACTTGGAATTTCCCCAGGTCCAAGCAGATCTGCTTCGGCGAGGTCAGCATGCTCTGAGTAGCTCCCAACTGTCGGAAGCAAAGTCCTTGACGACGCGCTGGCAAGGCTTGGGGCCAACAAAGCTGCTGTTGATAGCTGCTTAATGCTAGTTATATCGTGGTTGTTGATGGGTTGGTTAGTGGCATCTATTGGCTATCTAATGGCTATAGTTTGATATGAATGAATTGAGTTATTAGTTGACAATTGACAGCTGTTTATAGCTGATGGTTGATGCTGCTTTGTGGTTCTTAATGGTTCTGAATGGTTATTTGTGGATTCGTGTCACTGGCTATTGTGTTGTCGATACTACTTGATGACGATCAACCGGTACCAAGGGTTGTTATGGCTATTAATGGACAGTAACGGCCAGTCACTCAATGATTATCAGTGCTTCTCCAACTACCAACCAGTGGTGTGACGGTGCCTATTGATGATTTCAAGCCAGCTCAGAAAGGAAAGAGGCGAAGTGACGGTTCAAAACCCCGCAGGCGTCCATGATTCTTCTGGAAATGGTCGATGCAGGTGCTTGCAGAAAGGGTTTCTTCTCAGTTTTCCCATCAATGTCCAGCGATGTTCCTCTGGTTGGTGGTTGAACCCCCCCCCTTTGGAAAAAAGGCGCAAGTCAACCAACGAACCATTTAAGGTAATACTATAGGGAGAATAACAAAGGTCAATCAACCGCCAACTAGTCCCTTTCCCGGTGCGGCCAAAGAAACACTGATCTGGCGAACAATCGAACTTTTGCGACACGCAATTCACCATGCCTCACCACTAAGAGATCTACCAAGTTGTTCACTCCGGTACCTTACCCTTCGAGCTACCACTCTATGATAGGTAGCCACCCCCAGTTCCACCTATTGGCTGTTTAAAGCAGCGAATCACCGAACCGTGACGGAAATCAGCTCAATCATAAACATGGTAGCATTTGAGGTTCACCTCGTTCATAGGTTAATGATGAACATACAAGGTGGGCCCCAAACAGTGATAAGCTGGCTTACAACTTACAACCCCTTATAGCTGGTAGCTAACCCCAGCCAATTCAGTTTTCAAATCTCAAACCAACATGTAAATGTTTGGGGGGGCCACCTTGTAGTTTCTGGATGTTTCAGCCAGGGAAAAACTCAAGGTTTTCACTGGTTTTCCCTAAAAACGTAGGGTTTCCCTGAAAGAAACCTAGGTTTTCCTTGAAAAATCCCAGCTTCCAGTGGGCGCCACGAGGGTTTTTCGCTCCAGCTGCGTGAGCTCCACTGTGGGGATCCACTGGCCCTTCTCCCTTCGGCCCGTGTTCACCCTCTGCGTTTGGCGTTGGCCATCCACCAAAACTTCCTGGGATGGGTGAAAATAGTGGTGAATACTGGTTCTTAACCAAGTTGAGTGGTCCATAGTTCGATATAATTAGTGGTTAAGAATGGTTGATAGTGGTTGATACTGATTGATGATGGAATGATCGATGGAATGACACGGTGGCTTCTCAAGCCATAGGGGACCCCAAAGTTATGGTTGGTTTATTGCCAACAATGCTTAAACTCGATGATTTGGGGGTATTTTGAGAAACGCAAATGGATGATGTCATGGATGGACACTGGCAATCAAAAACCAACAGTTGGGTGTCCAATACTGTAACTGACTTGGCAAGACAGTGAATGCTCAATACTAGATTTGAAAGGCTTCGGAAAACCACTGAGGCGTTAGGATACGGTATCTCACCGGTGGGCCCATGCTGGAATTAGTTTGAGATGTCCTGCAAGCCTAGGTGCCAATATTGAAGCTGACGAGCCAAGCTGGCAACACATCCAGGAAATCATTGTCCAATGCAAACCTCCTCGACAAAAAAAATCTGACCTCTTGATGGGTAGACCATTTCCCACCAGGTACCTAAGATCTCCTAAGACTCGGATGGAAGGCAAGTGGCTTTGGTTTCGTAGATAGGCTCGCCCTTCTTCCAAATGTATCTTTCCATTTTTGCCAACCTGGGCGCTACTTGATTTGGAGTCCAGTTTTGCAGCAAAAGGAGAAAAGTAAGTTCATTCTGGGCACACTTAGAATCTTAGATGGGTTCAGTAGTGGAGGTACCCCCAGTGCTGTCCCAAAGTGATGTTCACTTCTAAAAGTGGGGTGAGTGTGGGGATTCACAGCTCGATGCCTGAGCTGTCCATGTCTCTGTGTATCATCTCCGGGTCTCCCAGTTTTAAACCCGCTCCGCTGCCAAGCCTCGAAACCCTGATATCATCAACCATTGATTTCCCTATGAGTTTGTTGGTGATTGTCCCCCATGAAAGTTGGTTGATCA
This sequence comes from Symbiodinium kawagutii, assembly GCA_009767595.1. Taxonomy (NCBI): domain Eukaryota; class Dinophyceae; order Suessiales; family Symbiodiniaceae; genus Symbiodinium; species Symbiodinium kawagutii. The sequence continues at coordinate 60,636 of VSDK01019045.1, forward strand.
AAAATATATTGACCCATAGCCAGGCAACCCAACCAACAGCCAACCGCATCAAGGCACTTCCTCCTGGCTATCGCCAGGGCAGGCATTCCATCGTGACTCCTCAGCGGTTCCTCGGTGTAGGTCTCGCCACTCAGCTCTACATAGGCGGAGGAACGCGGCAGCGCACGGCTGGCAACGCTGTCGACGCCTGGTTTTGTGCTTGGGAAACAATGATGGAATGATGGAACGATGACATGGGATGAAATCAAATAACCAGAAATATCTTAAAATGAAAAATATGAAAATATCATATCTCAAAAACGAAGTGACATGAAGTGACATATGAAAGTGGAACAAGGTGTCAATGAGGTGTCAACTGTATTCATCTAATTCTCATCTTCAAGGTTTCTTTCAAACCTCTAATTGGCTGTGGGTCAAAGCCGCGTACCCCTGGTTCCCCATCATTAACCATTGTTTCCGTATGAGTTTGTTGGTGGTTATCCCCCATGAAAGTTGGTTGATTAATATTGACCCATAGCCAATTCTTGCTTTCAACATTGCTGCTGAAAGTATTGGACTTTCCAAGGTCCCAGGTTGATGTGGGACTAAAGATACACCTGTGGCCATCATGGTCAATGATTGCTCGTCTGCAGCATGCAGCTGCGTTCATCTCTAAACACCACATGGTTGCGATTTTTTTTGCCTATGATGTTTGGCACTGGCGAGGACCCATGAGTTCAATTTATCCATTGATCTTGACAATGAAACAAGTGAATCCTGACTTTGATATACTTTCTAAACATTGATGCATGGTTGCAAGGAAGTTTGCACGCCATTGGTCCTAAGGAATGATGTCGTTTGCTTCAATAATGCAACTCAGTGGCTGGAGGTAGTCATTGAACGAATGATCTCGAGTTCCTGCCGTCAGGGGACGAACAGCACCAGCAAGTTCAGTTGGTGGCTGATGCTCCAAAGATTTGCACAAGAAATAGCGACACTGTTGATTCTTGTTGATTCACTGTTCCGGAAAAATGACCAAAGACTGCAAACACGTGCAGATGCCTGGGTATGGGCCAAAATGGTGGCACCCCAAAAACCAATGGTTTCCTCGTAAAATAATCATTTTTTGTGGGTTATTGATTACCAGATTTTGGCACATGCACACCTCATGAGTTCCACTGTTTTAGTGTCTGAGTATATGCTCACCTTATCAAACAAGATCAAGATCAGGGGAGACTCCGCCGTTGCCTTCTTCAAGCTCTGCTCATTGCGGTGCATCAGAAATGCCATGAAAGACAGCGCACTGCCTCACACTGGAAAGGTGACCCTGCTTGGAAAAGCCAATGTGAAAAGGCCTTGAAACGGAAAATCGACGATGAAAGCAATGATTTTGGATTGGGTGAATACGAAATCTCACCTGTGCTAGGAAAAGAAACACATCCAGGGGCCCCAGCTGGAGATCCTGATCCCAACTAAGCCTCCTTCCGTCGCTCCCTGGCGCCTCCCAGCACACATGGCACGCCGATGCTTCTCAGCTGCTCCAGAAACTCATCGCTCTCCATGGCACCCAACAGGGTGAGCAGCGGCGAGCACGGGTCCAATGTCCAATGGTGGTTGTCTTTCATGAATAACGATGATCAGCTATGATATTTATAATGGGTATACTATTGACAAGTTAACCATTACAACTAGTTTGCACTTTCATGGCATTATGATAAGTAATATGTAATATGATGGGTAAGCACTCTTTTCAAGTGCACTCTGGCAATGATGATGGCTGTTAATGATGACAGTGATAGGATGTATCATAAGTGTGAGAGTAGAGGTGATCAGAAGTCAGGGTACATATCGGCGTTGATAAGCGATGGTTGATGATAACATTGATGAGGATAACAGCAATGAAATTGACAGCTCCGGCAATAGTCATGATAAAGCAACATGACATCAGGATGCGCTAAATAATTGAGCCCGGACTGCACGGCCCCATCCAATAATGACAGTCTCACTAAAATCATGGCAATGCATGCAACTTGGCCATGGCTGCCAAAATCAAGAACCCAAGCACATGCTGCCCCATTACTACGTCCACTCCTCCCCCAAAAAATGGACCCGCACCTAGACCAAAACTTCTACGTGCTTCCGCTTAAACTAAGTTACAGTTGACATCGGGCCTGTTCTACCAGTTGCCACATGTTGCCACATGTTGCCACATGAAGGTTCTCAAAATAGGGGGCCCCAAAAATGGTGGGTTTATTACTATAAATGACTATAGATGGATGATTTGGGGGGTCCCCTATTTTGAGAAACACCCACATGTTGCCACGTGTTGCCACATGCTCCCACCATGGCAAGGCCTGTGCTCCCGAGGTCCCACCCGATGTTCGTTGGGAGCCACGGCTGGCCTTTCCGTCGAGGCGATGGTCGGACTTTGGACACCTGCAGCTGGGGATCATGGGGATCGCCCGGTGAGCCCTGTACCATCCAGCCATAGGCAGTGCCATTCAACCACTAAGTAACCAACATCCAGCAACTTTTTTTTGACTTTGATTATGGCCGTCCGAGAGCAGAGCCCGCAGGCCTTAACATCCAGCAACCTCTAAGTAAAAAAAAAATCCAGCAACGATGTGAGCCGCTAGCAGCAAGAACCAGCAACTAAGCAGCGACAGCAATCAAGATGTTTAGCCTACAAAGAACCGGCCTGTTTGGGTGGTGAAGCAACTATGCAATCTATGCTTTGTTATTCATTAGTCTAGCCATTGTTCACCTACTAACCCACATCCATAGTCTCTCGATACTAACTCTTCACCACTATTGCCATTAACAGCCATTGTGGTCATTTCGCGATTCTCCGCTCTTAGCAGTTGTGGGTCACGACATGGTCACCAAGGTTTCTTCTAGGGTTACAAAGGAGGAATTGTTTTGGGAAGCAAGATGAGGCAACAATGAAGTAAAAATATACTTCAGCAAGCAAGGTCATTTCAATTCATTGAGGTCTACCAATGGCCACTCAAGGCCATCACGAATTCGTGGTACTGCCAGCAACCATTCACTACAACAACTTTCGTGAGACTATGTGAGACTATAGTGTTCACTTAAGGTTACTTGCCACTAAGATCCACCAAGATCCACTAAGATCCACTAAGATCCACTAAGATCCACGGAGATCCACGAAGATCCATGAAGATCCACTAAGATCGTCGAAGATCCACGAAGATCTACTAAGATCCACTAAGAGCCACTAAGATCCACGAAGTTCCACTAAGATCCACGACGATCCACTAAGATCCACGGAGATCCACGAAGATCCATGAAGATCCACTAAGATCGTCGAAGATCCACGAAGATCTACTAAGATCCACTAAGAGCCACTAAGATCCACGAAGTTCCACTAAGATCCACGACGATCCACTAAGATCCACGGAGATCCACGAAGATCCATGAAGATCCACTAAGATCGTCGAAGATCCACGAAGATCTACTAAGATCCACTAAGAGCCACTAAGATCCACGAAGTTCCACTAAGATCCACGACGATCCACTAAGATCCACGGAGATCCACGAAGATCCATGAAGATCCACTAAGATCGTCGAAGATCCACGAAGATCTACTAAGATCCACTAAGAGCCACTAAGATCCACGAAGTTCCACTAAGATCCACGACGATCCACTAAGATCCACGGAGATCCACGAAGATCCATGAAGATCCACTAAGATCGTCGAAGATCCACGAAGATCTACTAAGATCCACTAAGAGCCACTAAGATCCACGAAGTTCCACTAAGATCCACGACGATCCACTAAGATCCACGGAGATCCACGAAGATCCATGAAGATCCACTAAGATCGTCGAAGATCCACGAAGATCTACTAAGATCCACTAAGAGCCACTAAGATCCACGAAGTTCCACTAAGATCCACGACGATCCACTAAGATCCACGGAGATCCACGAAGATCCATGAAGATCCACTAAGATCGTCGAAGATCCACGAAGATCTACTAAGATCCACTAAGAGCCACTAAGATCCACGAAGTTCCACTAAGATCCACGACGATCCACTAAGATCCACGGAGATCCACGAAGATCCATGAAGATCCACTAAGATCGTCGAAGATCCACGAAGATCTACTAAGATCCACTAAGAGCCACTAAGATCCACGAAGTTCCACTAAGATCCACGACGATCCACTAAGATCCACGGAGATCCACGAAGATCCATGAAGATCCACTAAGATCGTCGAAGATCCACGAAGATCTACTAAGATCCACTAAGAGCCACTAAGATCCACGAAGTTCCACTAAGATCCACGACGATCCACTAAGATCCACGGAGATCCACGAAGATCCATGAAGATCCACTAAGATCGTCGAAGATCCACGAAGATCTACTAAGATCCACTAAGAGCCACTAAGATCCACGAAGTTCCACTAAGATCCACGACGATCCACTAAGATCCACGGAGATCCACGAAGATCCATGAAGATCCACTAAGATCGTCGAAGATCCACGAAGATCTACTAAGATCCACTAAGAGCCACTAAGATCCACGAAGTTCCACTAAGATCCACGACGATCCACTAAGATCCACGGAGATCCACGAAGATCCATGAAGATCCACTAAGATCGTCGAAGATCCACGAAGATCTACTAAGATCCACTAAGAGCCACTAAGATCCACGAAGTTCCACTAAGATCCACGACGATCCACTAAGATCCACGGAGATCCACGAAGATCCATGAAGATCCACTAAGATCGTCGAAGATCCACGAAGATCTACTAAGATCCACTAAGAGCCACTAAGATCCACGAAGTTCCACTAAGATCCACGACGATCCACTAAGATCCACGGAGATCCACGAAGATCCATGAAGATCCACTAAGATCGTCGAAGATCCACGAAGATCTACTAAGATCCACTAAGAGCCACTAAGATCCACGAAGTTCCACTAAGATCCACGACGATCCACTAAGATCCACGGAGATCCACGAAGATCCATGAAGATCCACTAAGATCGTCGAAGATCCACGAAGATCTACTAAGATCCACTAAGAGCCACTAAGATCCACGAAGTTCCACTAAGATCCACGACGATCCACTAAGATCCACGGAGATCCACGAAGATCCATGAAGATCCACTAAGATCGTCGAAGATCCACGAAGATCTACTAAGATCCACTAAGAGCCACTAAGATCCACGAAGTTCCACTAAGATCCACGACGATCCACTAAGATCCACGGAGATCCACGAAGATCCATGAAGATCCACTAAGATCGTCGAAGATCCACGAAGATCTACTAAGATCCACTAAGAGCCACTAAGATCCACGAAGTTCCACTAAGATCCACGACGATCCACTAAGATCCACGGAGATCCACGAAGATCCATGAAGATCCACTAAGATCGTCGAAGATCCACGAAGATCTACTAAGATCCACTAAGAGCCACTAAGATCCACGAAGTTCCACTAAGATCCACGACGATCCACTAAGATCCACGGAGATCCACGAAGATCCATGAAGATCCACTAAGATCGTCGAAGATCCACGAAGATCTACTAAGATCCACTAAGAGCCACTAAGATCCACGAAGTTCCACTAAGATCCACGACGATCCACTAAGATCCACGGAGATCCACGAAGATCCATGAAGATCCACTAAGATCGTCGAAGATCCACGAAGATCTACTAAGATCCACTAAGAGCCACTAAGATCCACGAAGTTCCACTAAGATCCACGACGATCCACTAAGATCCACGGAGATCCACGAAGATCCATGAAGATCCACTAAGATCGTCGAAGATCCACGAAGATCTACTAAGATCCACTAAGAGCCACTAAGATCCACGAAGTTCCACTAAGATCCACGACGATCCACTAAGATCCACGGAGATCCACGAAGATCCATGAAGATCCACTAAGATCGTCGAAGATCCACGAAGATCTACTAAGATCCACTAAGAGCCACTAAGATCCACGAAGTTCCACTAAGATCCACGACGATCCACTAAGATCCACGGAGATCCACGAAGATCCATGAAGATCCACTAAGATCGTCGAAGATCCACGAAGATCTACTAAGATCCACTAAGAGCCACTAAGATCCACGAAGTTCCACTAAGATCCACGACGATCCACTAAGATCCACGGAGATCCACGAAGATCCATGAAGATCCACTAAGATCGTCGAAGATCCACGAAGATCTACTAAGATCCACTAAGAGCCACTAAGATCCACGAAGTTCCACTAAGATCCACGACGATCCACTAAGATCCACGGAGATCCACGAAGATCCATGAAGATCCACTAAGATCGTCGAAGATCCACGAAGATCTACTAAGATCCACTAAGAGCCACTAAGATCCACGAAGTTCCACTAAGATCCACGACGATCCACTAAGATCCACGGAGATCCACGAAGATCCATGAAGATCCACTAAGATCGTCGAAGATCCACGAAGATCTACTAAGATCCACTAAGAGCCACTAAGATCCACGAAGTTCCACTAAGATCCACGACGATCCACTAAGATCCACGGAGATCCACGAAGATCCATGAAGATCCACTAAGATCGTCGAAGATCCACGAAGATCTACTAAGATCCACTAAGAGCCACTAAGATCCACGAAGTTCCACTAAGATCCACGACGATCCACTAAGATCCACGGAGATCCACGAAGATCCATGAAGATCCACTAAGATCGTCGAAGATCCACGAAGATCTACTAAGATCCACTAAGAGCCACTAAGATCCACGAAGTTCCACTAAGATCCACGACGATCCACTAAGATCCACGGAGATCCACGAAGATCCATGAAGATCCACTAAGATCGTCGAAGATCCACGAAGATCTACTAAGATCCACTAAGAGCCACTAAGATCCACGAAGTTCCACTAAGATCCACGACGATCCACTAAGATCCACGGAGATCCACGAAGATCCATGAAGATCCACTAAGATCGTCGAAGATCCACGAAGATCTACTAAGATCCACTAAGAGCCACTAAGATCCACGAAGTTCCACTAAGATCCACGACGATCCACTAAGATCCACGGAGATCCACGAAGATCCATGAAGATCCACTAAGATCGTCGAAGATCCACGAAGATCTACTAAGATCCACTAAGAGCCACTAAGATCCACGAAGTTCCACTAAGATCCACGACGATCCACTAAGATCCACGGAGATCCACGAAGATCCATGAAGATCCACTAAGATCGTCGAAGATCCACGAAGATCTACTAAGATCCACTAAGAGCCACTAAGATCCACGAAGTTCCACTAAGATCCACGACGATCCACTAAGATCCACGGAGATCCACGAAGATCCATGAAGATCCACTAAGATCGTCGAAGATCCACGAAGATCTACTAAGATCCACTAAGAGCCACTAAGATCCACGAAGATCCACTAAGATCCACTAAGATCCACTAAGACCCACTAAGGTTCCCACGACGACATGGCTTCCCCCATGGCTTCCCTGACATGGCTTATCTCCCACCTGGCTGATCTTCACCGGCAGCTCCTCCAGCTCCAAGACCGCGCGGTCCGTTTCGGCCGAGGCGGTGGCCCTGGCGGCGATGGCGGGGTGGCGCAGGTGGCTGGTTGGTTGGTGGTTGGTTGGTGGTTGGTGGTTGGTGGTTGACCCCAAGAAATGGTTGGCTTGTTACATCTTGTTACTATCAATATGATTTTTAAAAAAGGATGACTTGGGGAGTCCCCGATTTTGAGAAACCACCATTTGGATCATGGTAAATGATATGTTGTGACATCTTGAGACACACAGTGGGTTTGGAGTCATCACTAGTGATCAAGTGTATCAGTTGGCATATCCTCCAGGCATATCATCCCCGACAGTGGCTTTAGAGTGGCACTGGCGCAGGGCTGGTGCGGAACCTCAAGGGACCAGAAGGAGAAGACAGGGCCGCTGTGGCAGCAACATCCAGCGGCTCCCTGGGCGAGATTTTGAACGCAGCATGCAACAGCACCGTCCGCCATAAAGTCATCATCAGCCATGAGTCATAAGCAGTCATGATCATATCCAGTCATAGAAGCATACATGGTATCAAAGATTCATTCGAATCGTGTCCAGGGTCCGAAACTTGATACCTTTCCACAGTACAACTCCTGTGGTCACCGGTTCACATGGCCTGTGCATTCCCATCTTTGCCGCATCGCGTGCCATGTCCAGCTTGCTGACGGCGAGCCGGTCCGTCCGATCGGCAGGGGGGGGGGAGGGGGGGCGG
>VSDK01019045.1:68963-106463 GCA_009767595.1 Symbiodinium kawagutii
TGGGCGGCTCGCTCACCCAGATGTTTGCCCTCGGCTTCGACTCAGTTCACTATTTCAAGGCAGCCAGTGACAGAAAGAACTAAGCTGTGAAAGTGGTGAAGTTCACGCACAGGGGGACAAGATAAAAACAAACATTAATCAGGAAACCCTCCCAAAATCATCCAATATCAACCATTTATCCATTTAAAGCGATAAACCAACCATTTCATGGGCTCCCCTATGACTTGAGAAGTCCGGAACCATACACCAACCATGATCCATACCACCCCGGTTTAAGCCATCTCTTCACTGGGACGAAACTCGCTGAACCGAGGCACTGCAACTTGTCCAATTCCAAGGTGATGGCAGCTTCCTCACCCGCGAAAAGGCGCGCTTCAGTGGCCTGGAGCTCTGCGAATCTTGGCTGAGCCATCGGTTCCGTTCCGTACTGCCATGCGGTACCATGTCGACACATTGTTCTGATGAGCCATCGGTTCATTTTGGTGATACACTATCAAGCACCTTTTGTTAATTAATCATAACCAATAAACCTTATAATGGTGATCAATGGCTATTAAGCAACATTATAAAACTTGTCATTATAACCATTACTGATCACCAGTATTCAATACCTGCCTTACCATCGGCATCAGCATTCTAAGCCGCATTCAATCACCAATATCAATGACCATTAAATGTAACCACTAATCATCCAATAGCCTACTGTATACACAACCTGATGAATCATTCCTATTGTCAAAGGAAGTTTAGTTACGAAGTGCGGAACTTCCGTGTTACGAAGATTTGAAAAGATCTCAAAAGAAATAGATCTCAAAAGGAATAGATCTCAAAAGAAATAGATCTCCAAAAAAATACATCTCAAAGGAAAAAGATCTCAAAAGAAATCTCAAAGGAAAAAGATCTCAAAAGAAATAGATCTCAAAAGAAATAGATCTCAAAAGAAATAGATCTCAAAAGAAATAAAAATAAGATACGCATCCATCACAAATCGTAGCGAAAGCACCGCTGACTCATTGTTGCCTTTCAGCAGCAAACAGCATCTCATTCTTTGTTCGTGGGTGGACTCCTAGTTCTGGACAGCATCCAATCCTTATTTTTTTGTATGCATATTTCAACATTTTACATGAATGAACACTCTCTTTCTGAGATGGTTCCCGACCGCCTCAAGTAAGCCTCAAGTTCCCATTGCTGCAATCCCATGCGATCCCAAAAATACCCTGTTCACTCCATGGCCCGTAGGTCTTTGCAAGTATCATGGTCGCGGGCCCTCAGTGGGGAAAGCAGTCCGCTTCAGCCCCCAGGGCTTTAGCAAGGTTCATCCTCCTCGTCATCACCATCATCAGGATAATCACTCCATTTTTTGAGGCAAAAGATAACAGATCACCAGGTTCATCACTACCGTTCTTTTCTTTGCGCACATGTTGTGTTCCTTTGATCTTTGCCAGCCTTGCATCTAGTTTTCGTTCCTTCTCCGTGGCCTCAAGATTTAGCAGCTCTTGGATCGCAGATTCCCAAGTCAGAAGGGATGTTTCCAGAAAAGGTGTGATGATAGCATCCGGTGGTCAACTAGTTTGGGTGTACAAGGCAACGGGAATCAATCCTGTGCCCAAAGTCCCGACCAAAGACTGAGCAGGTGTTTTGGGGTTTGATCCTCGCAATTCGTGGAGACAATTTTTTTCAGTGCTGGTCCATCCCTTGATGTAAATACAGGCTAGTGTTTGTTCATGGTTGTCACCCTTTGTGAAGAGTGGTTGTTCATATTGGTTTCAATGATGGTTCATCATCAATATTGTAACAATCATGACGACTTGTTCATTCCTGGGTACTGCTTTCATCTGGACCGTAGGTGACCCCCCCAGCCGGTTCAGAAATACCAGGTAACCAAGCCCACCTTGTGAGCTGGTTCATTGAGGTTATCAACTCCAGCGAATAAGCCCAATCAGTGATATGTATGGCTCATGACTGGCAGTTCTAGCAGGCACTGTTGTTTACTTGAGCTGCTTCTGGATTAGCTCACCAGTCATTTGTAACCACTGCTGTATCGTAGCCCCGCGGCCCTTATCGTTGGGAGCTAACCTGGGGGGCTCAGCAGCTACCACGTTGTCCTGAGACTGTGAGCACCACAGTGGCTGAGTGCCATGTCTGGGGTGCTCAGCCGGCGCCACCAGCTGTCAATGCTGAACGTTTAGTAAATCATCAACTAGCGATGGGTGAGTAAGTTGACTACTCATCAACTATTGAGGGTTAATCATGCTCAACTGTTGACTAAGTTGACCAATCACAACTAGTTCATTATTAACAGTTGATCATTGACAGATGATCAACTTCGTCAACTGTGAATGATCAATTGTTGGCTAAGTTGACTTTTGACAAAAAGTTCAACATGAAGAACTAGTTGTTGATCAAGTGTTGGTACAGAGTTGATCAATTACGAATGATTCCAAGCAGATAGTTGGTTCGTAGTACGTAGCAATCATTGTAGGTGCACAAATAGTTGTTGATGATGTAAGGTCGATTCTCCCATCTAGAGTTGTTTGGATGATATATCATTCTGATAAGACATCATATTGAGATTTTCTGGCAACTGCTGATCACAATGCAAGTTCCACCCCTTGTTGATTCGGAGCATGCATTGGTCGATCAGAGATGGAGTAGCAATTACAAATGGTGGTTTCTTAAAATGGGGGCACCCAAAGAATAGTTGGTTCACTACTATAAATGACAATTGTTGGATGATTCAGGGGTACCCCTCTTTTGAGAAGCACCCAATGGTGTTCGATGCATTTTCAATGATGGGTCTACTTTCAACGCCAACTGTCTGGGCAATTCAGCGAGATGGAGCAGCAGTATCAACGAGAGCCGTTGCTGACAATTGTGACTTGAAAAGAAATGGCATGGGTGAGCAACGGTTCGTGGAACAGCAAATGTTTCCAGCAGTGCAAGCGGCCAAAGCATCTTCCGAAAAAGGTGAAATCAAGTGTTGTTCGGGAGGCAAAAAACCCAGGTTCGTTTTTTTCCCAATTTTGACACACAGATAGATGTTTGGGTTCAAAACACAAAAACTCATCCAAAGGCAAAGTCTGTGACCATTCCACGCTGCATTCATGATGAACGCAGCCAGCTGTCCGGAGGGCAGTAACCAGCCGATCCTATGAAGGGCTCGTGGTGCCCAGGAACCAGAGATGCATTTCAGTGATGAAGATGTGGGTTGCTTGAAGTCGGGGTGCTAAGGGGGTCAAGGGTAAGGAAGATGATCGATCGGAGGACATGTACATGGATCAGTTGACATTGACGGTTTGCACCAAGATGGTTGATTGGTTGGGCCATCCCCTGGTGTAAACATGCTTGAATGCTTGTGGACTGAGAGAACGCGGAACCCCCCAACACAAGTGCGAAAAAGAAAAGCCTTATCTGTTGACCGATGCGGTTGCGAACTTGGTTGCCCGGATTCTCCTAACGACTCGACTCATGTGGATATGGGGGTTTCTCAAAATAGGGTACCCCCTAAATCATCCATCATTAATCACTTACAGTCAACTGATAGTAATAAACCAACCATTTTTGGGGTTTCCAATTTATAGAACCCCCCATATGAGCGCGTCTGAAGGTTGCAGCTGGAGGAAGGAAATTTTCCGAAGCCTGGAAGTAGGCACTGCTGTCAGCCGCGTGCTGCAGGCCCGCTGAAAAGGGATGCAACATGATCCGGGTGCCCTGGTGGTGGCGGGCCAGGTGGATGATGCCGTGGTTGGTATGCCATCATCATATCCACAACGGTGCTACAGTGCCCCAGCATGGTGGTTGCTTGTTGCCTCGATCGTAGAATCACGGGATAGGCGTTTGTTTTCTTAGCTGACTACCAACTGGCAACTCCAGGATACTGAACTCTTTCTTGAGGATCCTGAACTGAAGTAGTTTTGGAATCTAGTTTTCAGTGGATATTCAAATCCTCTTAGTTCTAGGTCTCAGACGGATGGGTTGTGTTTTGTCTGTGGCTGCGAAGGAACTTATGTAAAAAGATGTTGGTCAAATGGTCACAAGATAAAATGTCCAAGGTCGAGAAAATATACTAAGAAACAAGAAATCATAGACAAGAAGCATCGATGAGATAACCAATTGGTGACACAATGTGAATGTGGGAAGTCACATGACGGACGGACTTAGTAGTCTTTTTTTTTTGGGGATAGTTCATTTTCAAGACATAGCAACAGGACGCGCGTCGCTGGGGACCGTGTCCAAACAATGGCCATGTTTTGCATCGACAGCGTCGAACAATTCTCATGGTACGACGTCAGAACTGTCTTGCGTTTGTCTGCTTGTTCCACGTTCTTTCGTGCCAGAACATGCTCGACGGAGAAGTTTCGACAAATCTGCAACAGTCGTCGCAAGGGCTCGTCCTTCGCTACACTGGTTCTCGCAGAAACCATTGATAAGATTCCTGTTCCAAATGACTATGTGTTATTTCAATCTGTTGACGCATCGAAAGTGAGACATGGCTTCAAAAGGGCTTTGCGGGTCTACGAAGCGCTGCAGAAAAACTGGTGTGTTGCATGCAATAAGACTCACAATTTATGGAGAGACGAAAGAACTGCTTTGGTTTATTGTGAATTTGGTGTCTGCTACAACTGCCTCTGGCAAGTTTTGCGCTTTCTAGAGGAAGACCAAGATTTTACGCACATGGTCTTGACGTATAAAGGTTTGGATGTGATGCAAAAATTTCTCATTTATTTTCACGCGCACAGTTTAGTGACTGGACACCCTCAAGATGTGGAAATCAAAGTTCTACCTGGGAACGCGCGTCTCTTGTGGATGCTAATGTATCATCCTGATTTAGTCACGCACTTGCATGAGCTGTAGCGACATGTTCTTGAGTTGTGTCAAACACTTCAGCAATTCATTGCGCGTGTCGTTGTGGACCGTGTAATGATCGTTTCGACTGCAATTGCTCTTGTCGGAAAAAAACGGATGCGTCGCGTTGCTGTCGCAAGTTGCCCCACATTACAATGCTTGCCTTGTAAGACTGTAGACAATGCTTGCCCGTGGTCTTTAATGAAATACTTCATTGATGATTTGATGAGTGAAATACCAATTTTCGAAGGCAGTGACATGATACATTCAGTTGTGACAACCCTAGCTTACACTAAGACCTCTCCAAGATTACGAAGAATGAAAGCTTGTGATACGAAACTCATAAATTACATCCATGACATCACAAAGTCATTCTGTTTCCAGACCCAAGAAACAGTTTGATTTGTTTCGTGACCCAGGACATGCATTGCCTTGTCAAAAACCGCAACACAAGATCATTCTCCAGACAAGTTGCGCGCTCGTGATGTTTTGACCGCCATTCTATAGGCTCAAATGTTTTTTTTCTATATGCACTTATAAGTTTTGGAAACTTCCGCCTCCGCCTCGTGCGGGAACTACTTGTAGACCTGACAAATCGATATGAATAGCCATCAGCATTGTATTTATCTATATTTATCATTCTATAATGGTTATAGTTATGGTCATAACATGCCATAACCATCAGCAATCATCAGCATCCCATGTGACTCACCTGTCCCCCTTCAGCTGCACCACCACACAGGCGCCGCCTGCGCCGTTTTGCTGCAGCCCTCCTCCCGTGGTGCCGCCGGTGTCGGACGCCGCGGGGGGGGCGCCAGCAGCTCCGGAACGGCCTCCCGCGCCTGCTGCGCAGCCACCAAGGCCTGGAGCCAGTGGCGGATTTCAAGCAGCCAATCAATCAACTAGTGATTGATTGATCAACTAGTGATTGATTGATTGATCAAGTGGTGATTGATTATATGAATAACTTAGTGATTGATTGATCAACAATTGTTCTATAGAAACCAGCTTAGTGATCAAACTCACCTAATCCTATAGTGGTTAAGAAGGGCTAGCAGCTATCAGCTATAGAGACTGGCTTAGTGATTAGGAATGGTTGATAATGGCTGATCATGATTGATCTTGGAGTTGATAGAGTGGCTAATCAATCAGCTATAGAGACCAGCTTAGTGATCAAAAATCACCTAATCCCAGTGGTTAAGAATGGCGCCCTGACCTATAGAGACCGGCTGAGCGATTAGGAATGGTTGATCATGGTTGATATTGGAGTTGATAGACCGGCTTGGTGATTAAGAATGGTTGACAATGGTTGATCATGGTTGATATTGGAGTTGATAATGGACTTAAGTTTAATCAATGGTTAATCAATGGCTAATCGATGGTGAATGAATGGTAAACGAATGGCTAGTGAACGGTTAACAGTTAATTCTATAGTAGGTAAGCATAGCATTGACCCAGATCGATGAGCCCAAGTGGATCGATCAGACAATGTCATCGATAGGGATCGATGTCTATAGCTATGGTGGTTCGAGATATTGTTTTTTTGGGTACTGAAGAACATGATGTGTTGGTATTGTGTCGGTTTATTTCCGCACAAAAACCTCTATGTTTGTCGTTTTTTGATGTTTGGTGGGAGGATTTTGGAAACCACCCATTCTTGGGTGCAGGACTGCTTGGACAAGTGATCTTATGGGGTGGAATTTCTATCTAGGGAAAAAAAGACTATTCAGTGCCATGAAAGAATGCTTGATTCCTACATGGATTTAATATGATTTATTCCATTGGGGTCTTTCTTCACCTGCCATTGGTCGGTCATAATTTGTAATACAGTATATCTCCTGCACTCAAACAGGGAGGCCTTGTTGAGAGTTAGGGGACCACATAGAACTAGGACCTGATAAAGAATTCTGAGCCATGCCCAATTTCCGTCAGAAGTCTGCTGATTCGGTCTGATGCTGAGATCTTGTCAAGTCCACTTACAGAAGCCGTTTGGTTCTCGATGAGAAGGGAAATTTGATGATCGCAAAACCAAGTCGGTGCTTTCCCTGCCAGTTTGCTGATCTTGGATCATCCACATGGATATCTTTGCAGCTGGGTTTTTCGGAGCATGGTGTGGCCACGTGCAGCCGAGATGGGGTGCCCCATCGACCCCGGTCCTTCTTCCAGGCCGTTCGGCTGCGCGGCTTTCCAGCGCAGGGAATGGCCGCTGCCCGCGCCGGGGCGCGGGCGGAGGGAGGCGCGCTCTCGTTGGTCCCTGGAGAGAGATGGCCGTGGGTCAAACATGGCAGTGGAACATTGGAACAAACCATGCTTGACCTTGGAGCCGATTCATGGTTCCAGTTGTGCTCCTTGAAGCGCTACCAAAAAATATGTCAAGTGAGGGAAAACTTGCTGCTCGCTAAGAGGTATATATGATATCATCCGCGTGCATACTAGAAAGTAATCTCCCACAGATTCGATGCAGTCCAAGAAGGTTTTTGCCGCTGCTCAATCGAGCTACCCCGGATTTGGTCACTGGTGGTTTCTGCAATAGTGGGGGCATTTTTGGCTCAGCGGCAACATCGTTTGCGAAAGCTAGCCACGTTGATTTGTAACGATGAAACAAACAAGCATCGCAAATCGATGCTCTGCATTTGCCGCTAGTTGATCGAAACACGTGCAAGAGATCGGGTACACGACGGTACAGTGACAAGAATCTCAATAAAATTGCACCCAGGATATATATATATATATATATACCTGCTAACCTTGTTGTGCTCAAATTCAAGGCACGAAATGGAATACAACCTGTATTTGTGTAGTGCTACCTGAATTCAGGTCGCATTGGCTCAAAAGCCGTTCGAACCCGACAAAAGCCGTTCGAACCCGACATTTGGGGCTACGACACAGGAATCACAACATGATCACTAAGAGCTCTTTATCAAACAATTCTTGGACCATCAAGATAAATACTAGTTGAGATTGAACTCAAACCTGGTCTGGTGATGGCTGATGGGAATCGCCCTTTGCCTCCCCTTTTGGCTTCAGCTGCTGCTGCACATTTTGTGCCTCTTGAAGTCCAGGCCGGGCTGCGCCAGGCAAAGCAGGTGCAAAGCAACAGGTTCCTTTTCTTGGTGACCGATTTCGACTTACTTTCCTTATCCAATCTTAGCCATATAGCCGGCCAACTATCCCAGGTTAAACATAAGTTGATTATTATTCGATGGTATGGGTCTGGTTTTAGAGGTTTCCATTGCCTGGCAGCATCTCCCAGCATTGACACTCATTTGAGACGCCGCTCCTGCCGCAAAGCAGCTCGCTTTGGCTGAAAGGGACCCAGGTTGAAATCAGTGGTCAGCCATGGCTACTGTTGGGAGTCTTGAGGATGTGAAGAAGGAGAAAAAGGGTAGAACCAATTCAGACCTCACCGGGTTGGCTTTGAAATGGGATGACCTGTCGGTGGTTCGTCAGAGAATGCGGGCTGGCGACAATCTACTTGTTCACTACTGTGCAAAATCCAAAAAGACACTCAATTGTGCAGTTGCCAGGAATGCCAAGAATGTGAAAATCAATAGGGGGCCGTTGACCCCTGTCTTGCTGATGATTCGTTCTTCTTGCATGATCCCAAACATAGACAAGCTCGCCCTCGAAGTGATGAAGCTCTACAAATTGAACGACCAGGTCATCACCCAAAAAGTGGCAACGGATCAGGCATGGACAATTCGATATTTGATAGGTGTTTTGAGAAGAACGGTTCGGAATGACAAGAATGACCGCACCAAGAAAGTCTTGCCAAAGGACCCGTTGTCAAAACCATAGTTCCAACAATTTTTGATAAAATTTGATTTGGTTTTAAATCAACGAGTTTAATTCCTGAACCTAGAGGGATCCCGCTAGTGCCGGCTTACTTGCAAGTGTTAACAATTCCTTTGCCCGGGTCTCCTCCTCAGGACAAGGACCTGCAGGACATGCTCGTTGACCTCGGCGTGATCACGCGGAAGGACAGATTAGCTGCCATGGGAGATGTTTCACCATGTTTCAACCCATACTTGAATGCCATCTTGGTACAGTTACAGCTTGTATGTTAAAACAATCTGGTTCTCTGAGTTGTGCAATGGATTTGCCAAGTCAAATCATATAGTATGACATGACAATATGCCTCGCACATCTCGCCCCTAAGGTTTTTGAAAGCAAGTGATTGTAGTAGACTGGCACTTCAGGTAAGTACCAAGTACCAATGGTCAACCCTTTGTATCCTGGCTTCCTCCTTGGTCGAGCTTTTTCCTTGGTCAGGAGGATGGATCATTCCAGGTCTATACGCAGCAGTGGGAGGACATGGGCCAATCGGCAGTGGTGATAAAGCATTGGCGCCAAGCTACATAGTACATGGTACAATGATTTGATTCAAGCATATGCATGACTGCGTCTTATGAAGGCTAGACCCGGACAGAATAGCTTTTAGTCATGGACCACGTCTGTCCTGAACCATCATCATCCCAAAGACGAAAAAAAAACTGACCTTTTGCAGTGACAGGTCTACGTTGAAACCATTGGCAACCATCAAGCGCGCACTTGCGCCGAGTGGCCCACGCCAGGACCTTGACCGCATGGACAACGAGTTCGCAGAGGGTTCCAAGACGCCCTTGGAGGAGCCGGCGTGAGAGTCATACGAATCTGAAACTTTGGAAAGTCTGTAGAATTGTTTCTGGCAGTGCTCAAGTCAAGTTTTTTTCCAAACCAGCGTTTTGTTTTCAGTCCATTGGAATCCTTTCTGATAGAAAAAAACTTCTTGTGTGTGAAATCTGGGCATTGCCATCTAGCAAGAAAGGTGAACACGACCCAAGTTACATAGCAAACATACCGCCAGCCATAGCTCAATTTGCTTGCAATATCTGGCCCCTGGTATTGGCAATGATTTGGCAAACATGGAAACCGTTTAATTACCATTAAGCACTCGTCTTTCACTGGCCTTTCATGTCCAAATATGCACATGCAGGACCAACCGCGCTCTGATGGTGTTGAAGCCGCTGTTCAGGACTCTGGTGGTTGCAGGGTAGCTTTCTTGTGAGTCTGATTCTTTGAGGCCGCTTCTTTGAATGTGGACTGACCGTACTGTATGATATTGAGGTTGCAAAGTTTGCAAAACCGTTCAACAGTTCAACATCATCATTCCAACCTTCGGAGGGAGAGAATCAGACTAGACGAAACATTCCATTCATTGAACTCGCAACTTCAGAATTGTAGCATTCAAACGATGCTTTTGCCATATGATCCAAAACAATTTTCAGTTTCATCAAATAAATGCTGCCCCGCAACGGCTGCAGGACGTGGAGACCATTCTTTCAGGCGATGAGGCGGAGCCTGCAGGTGCTGATGGCACTGAGAAGCTGGCTGACGAGTTGCAGCAGCTGGTTTTGGGTTTGCAAGAGACCCTTGACTGAAAGGATACAAGTAGGAGGGGCATGCTTCCTAACTAAGACAATATTCAATCATAAATGGTTGATAGTGCTTTAAGATGCTCCCCCAAACTCAAGCGAAAGTAGTTGAAATGCTGTCCAACTACGTAGTTTCAGGATTGGACCGCCCCTCGATATGTTTTCCCCTTCCCGGAATCTAAGGAGAAACATTGCTATCTCAAATGCTCCAGGGCTTGCAAGATTGATGAGGCTGCCTTCGCATGAGGGTAGAATCTTGGTAGCATGTTGGCTGAAAATTTTTGTTTAAACTTTGAATTAACTGCACAATGTATGCACCCTTTGTTACATAAAAGCGGTTGCTGCTTTTGTAGGCATTGATGTCAACCGTGGATTGGTAGCCCGTATTGGTAGCCCGTTGAGTGGATGATATTGGCTGATTAATCTAGCAGCTGCCATTTTATTCGTTATGTGGCAGCATTCAACTTTTCTGGAGGTTTTGTTTGCTTATCAATCAATCAGCTACAGTTGTGAATCAGTGGCTGTCCTTGATGCCCAGCTCAGCTTCGTTTTCATTTCCATTTGTGGTTGATTCATGTTTGATTATGAGGACTGATGCCCATCACCGTTATGGACTCCCTTCCCTTGTGTGGAGATTATGATTCTACATTAGTAGAACAGCATCCCGAAGATTGGCTTTACTCACCATTTATCATGGGACTACTCGACAAAGAAGGTGTGCGTCCATCAAGTTCTTGTTCGGCAAGCGCAGCTCCAGATGTTGACGTGAGCGTCCCGGCAACTGAGCCTTCTGATGGCAAAGGATCTTCCTTGCTACCTGCCGGGCAGGTGCTGATGCAAGCGCAAGCTACTCCCAGCAAAGGAGTATGCCCCAGTGTGGATCCGTTTGAGGCTACTCAGGTGGTGGAATCCCCAGAGAAAGATCCTAGTGCAAAACCTGCTGATGGAGCTCAATCTTTTGAGATAGGGGAGCCAGCAAAAGAAGTAGATCCAGCGCCCAAGCCAGAACCATGGCTACATGTTTTGCCCAAGAAAGCTGACAAGGCGAGGGTTTCGGAGTTGGGGTACTAAGGGCAGAAACTAATTGTTAGAAAGTCTCAGAAAATAAGAAAGTATATACCCAAAACATATTTTTTCCATCGCCACCCCAAACATATTGACTTTGATAGTTTATGCGTGACATGGGTGATAGGTGATTAGTGGTTAACCCTCGAACACGTTGATGGATGTTTGATTATTTCATATTATATCAGCGCACCAATGGTGATTGTAGTACCAAATCTCAGGGATAAAGATTCCAAGTTGTAACTTTACATCTTTGCTAGTCATTGCTCCATCTTTCGTGGAGGCCTCTGAAAGTAAAGATGTGGAGGAGTTTCCCGAGGTGGAGCAAGAAGGATATGTCACTAGACGACAGCAGCTCGAAACCAAACAGGATCAAAAAAGCGCAGGCAAAGGGAAAGGCAAGGGCAAAAAAAGGAGCAACCAGGCAACAGATCTTGAAAATGGTAAGGCTGATGAGGCAGCAATTCATGATCAAGAGGCAGCCACAAGCAAGGGCACAGCATGCAAGTCGAAAGCAAAAAAGCCCAAGCAAGCAAAGGAAGACAACGCAGAAGCTATTGCAGAAGAACCCCCGTCAAAACAATTCAGGCGCCTGCGCAAGCATATCACAGACGAGGATGTTGAATCCTTGGCCCAGGGAGAAAACCAGCAAGCATCCAGCATGACAGCAACCGGCAGCGCAAGCACAGAGGCAGACATGGACACATCGCCAGAAAACCCAGAAGGAAGCACTGAGGCTAACGCAGCAAAGCCCCAGCGAAAGCGCCGTTCCAGGACCAAGGGCAAGCAAGAGGCACTGATTGAATCCAAACAAGCAAAGAGCAAAAGCACATCCAAAGCAGAGAAGAAGAAGAAGAAGAAGACCAAAGCAGCCAACAAGACAGTGAAGAAAACCAAAGCAGCCAAGAAGACAGAGAAGACAACCGAAGCAGCCAAGAAGACAGAGAAGAAAGGCAAGGCAAAAAGCAAAGCAAAAGCCAGAGCAGCCAAAGCAAGCGCAGAAGAGGCCGATGCAGAGGTCACCGCACCGGAGGTTGAGGCTGAAGTCAAGGTCAAGGTCAGCAAACGTGCTGCCTCTCCCAAGCCCAAAGCTGCTGGACGTAGACGTCGTGGAGAGGTTCCCGCAAGCAATGGTGGAGCAGGTGGTGGTGGTGGCAATGGGGTGGGTGAGAATCATCCTGACCCTGACGATCAGCTTGTGAAAGAGATCCAGGAATGCTTGGAAACATGCAAGCAAAATGGAACTTTGAACCAAAAGTGCAAGCACAACCACGAGAGCCCGCAGCTTGATGATGAGAGCAAAGAGAACTTCCAACTCTCAGTGTATTGGAGCAGGGGTGCGGTGGGGGTCAAAACACGAGTGGACAACAAGTTCAACCACCAAGTGTGCTACTTTGCCAAGAACACTCCGTGCTGCAGTACAAACATCCTCCTGGCTTCCAAGTGGGCCAGGACCTTGGAACATTACATTTTGGTGGAAGCGATAACCATATAACAGAAATGGGTGTACTCAACAAACTAAACTGCCTTTTGAATTTCTTGGTAGTCAGTATGCACAGTTGTTTGCAGAATCAAGTTTCAAAAACCTTACAGTAACATCTTTCACCTCCACTCGCTGACATGAGGTCCATATGTGCCGTACTGCCAATCTCGCCCACGACAGTGCTGAGCTTCAACAATACAAGTTGGCGCTGGCACGTGCACATGAAGCGGCAGTTGCCAATTTTGATGCGAGCAATTAGGGTTGCATGGGGGTCCGTGTGAATCTGGAATATGATGTTTCCATATTGTCTCCATATGTTTCCATGGTCTGCGTACGCAGTGTTTTGAACTAACACTTTTATCAGAATGTTTGCCACGGACAAACCACATCCCTTGTGAGCTCATGTTGTGGCCTGTGTGAATACACGCAGCCCGTAGAGTTGCCAGCTACAAGTGGCAACTTGATTGTTCCAAATTGCTTTAGTGTTCTTATTGCTTGGGATAAGCGCCAACGAAGTTTGGGAGCTAGGGGGCATTGCCGAGCAAGGATTGTCTTGCAGGGCCTGCTTTGATACAAGCAGGGGTCAGCGTGAAAAAGTCAATTCTTTTTTGGGCATGGCTGAGAAACATAATTTCTTACTCTTATACAGGCGGTTGGAACCCTGCATGCTATCATCGTTCCTCACAAACTCAACCCCCAATGATAGTCCTGGACTTCGCGATCAAAAATGATGCAGCTAATTTCTCTTGCCAGTCTATGAGGGCATCTTTCCAACGAACCGTTGCATCCTGAACGGGGAAATGACCATAGCGACAACCAAATTGTCAAAGTAGTCTGAAATTCATTTCTCCCGGCATGGAGGTATGAAGCGATGCCGTGGCGAGCCTCAACTTCTGGACCGTGCTCCTGGCTTTTTTTGATACCTGATGGCGGGCAAGGGCACACAATGGAGAATCTTTTGACAAGCTGGGGTAGCAACTGTCACATGGATTTGAAATATATGGCAGTTACAAGTGGCGCAGCACATTCATCACTGAAATCCATCTCGCAAACATTGGTTTTGGCCCGGTTGGGCTTGGTTCATTTGATGGTAGCCAAAACCAAATCCACACTTCAAATGTGAACATGTGAAGTGTCCGCACTCACTCGGGATTGGATGCATTGCGCCCGCCAACAAAAGTTTTCTTTGCTCCAGCTTCGTACTTGCCCTTGAGTCGTGGTGACCCTGGCAGCCCATGGCGCCCCGGCCTAATCTGGATACGCTTGTGCAGCGCTTGGAAGCGCTTGGGTCTCCAAAAGTTCCTTAGCAGCACAGCTTGGGGCAAAGTGGCAAAGCCGTGACAGCGAGGCACATGTATCAACTTGGTTTGCTCAACATATGCGTCAGTTTGCAAAAAAAAAGAATATTGTGGCAAGAAAGTACATGGTCCACTGTAGGATACGCTTGCTCTAGTGATCCTGGCCCTTGTTGTCCTATTCCTCCAACAGCTACACTGTAATTTTTTTTGGGTTCAACAGCCCTCTTCAATTTTGGTCCCCTCGAGTCTTTGGGGAATCAAGATAGGATTTGAGCTTGGAGGGCCCGAGAAAAGTTGTTCTAATGACCTTTACAAAACTTTCTGCTATCTTCAGGCGTTTGTCCTAGTGGTGATCTTGGTCTACTTTGCGGGCAACCTTGGAGACTTCCAGGAGGCAGCTCACTGTGGTCTTGGGGCTTGATGTTTAACATCAGAATCACAACCAAACATGGCTACTATCTTCATCCCCATGTGGACTGTTTACAGATCGAAGATATAGCAACATAATTGAATTGAATCGAAATGATGCAACATCAAGAACATACCCTGCGTTCATTTGTTCAACAAAATTGGATGAAATTGGACAAGCTGAAAGCTGACAGTCCATGTGACACGTTCACGTTCACGATAGAGCGTCTCTTGAGCGCATTTTTGAGGCCCAAAAACCTTCTTTAAAAACAATTCAAAGAGAACATGGGAGAGCAACCACCGCAACATGTTAAACATAAGATAATGTCGGGAACCCAAAGTGCTGCTTTCACTCCTTGGCCCCAGGACTTGAATTACTGCGAGTTCTTCGCTGGACAGGCCAATGTCTGGCGAGTGATTTCCAAGAAGTACCCAGCTGCCCGCGTGGACTTGGATTACAGTGATCCAGAGTATATAGGGAACAACAAGATGAACCCCATGAATTTCTTGTCTTGCCCTGGATTTGCGAAACTTGATGGAACTAACACACGTATCCAGTGGTATGTTCATACATGTGCAGGTGAAAGTACCAAAGGTTTCGAAAACATGCAAAAACTTCAGTTGCAATTGCTTCATGTGTCCCTTCAACTGCAATGCGTTCTGATGGTGAAATATGCTCCTTACCTTCAACTCGATCTTTGTGCATTTGCAATGCTAAGGATCTGTGTATGGTTGATCCTGCAGTGTGCAGAATCCGACTTCTTCAGCCTGATCGCAGTGGTTTGCACAAGCTGGGTTCCCATCAACCAGGGGACGAGCAAGAGGTCGCTGCTTTTGCCAAGCGGCGCTCCTTGGCTCGCCTATGTCAACGATGGCAATTCCATGTGCGAACGGCGCCTCGGTGTAGGAATCTGCTGGTGTGTGCTGAGGCTATGTTGGTCCAATTTGGGGGATCCAATACATGTGGCTAGTGCTACATTTGGTCCATAACTGCGTTGCTTGAATATGTGAACCCAATCATCCCGAACATAATAGTTTTCCGATTGATCAAGGGTGTTTAAGGGAGGCATGTCAGCAAATGCATCTTATATACTGCACATAGTTCCTGTATGTTCCTGTCATAAATCATGAACTGATTATTACAGGGAGAGGTTGGAGGGCTAAGAAAAGGTCATCTGTACCATGCAGTAAATAAACAATCTCCATGAATGAAAGATGTATAAGCTTTTACATGTGGACAATCGGGATGACAATTTGCAGTCCAAGGGCTGTGCTTTGAATCAAGCAACATGAGTATATACACATCAGAATCAAATCATACTCAAACATCACTGCCTTCATTTTTGAGCGCTTTCGTTTCAACGATCATACTTTCAATTTGTAACCATGGTGCATGGCTGCTTGACAGGGGCCCATTGGTTTCCTTTGGGGGTGCTGAGCTTATCTGGAACTGAGGTGTGTGCTTTTGGCGCTGCTAATCGTCGCCAGGGGAGGCACATTCTGCATAGAGCAGCCAGGTGGCTCTCTAATGGAATGGTATGACAAGATACAATGGTTGGCTCGCCAAGTGCCAGTCATCTAGCTGCAAAGCATATGATTAAAAACATATCTTAATCACAAGTTCTCACTCACACGTTTGCTTTGGTTTCTCTTACCTAGAGTACAAATACAACACATCTTCTCTTGATTTCTTGTGCGTTATTCCGCAGTTTCGATGATGGCAATGGCAAGTGATTTGGTCTGATGATGATGGTTCTGATGATGATGATGATGATGATGATGATGATGACGATGATGATGATTGTGATGGTGATGGTGATGGTGATGAACATCGAAAACATTGACTACAGTACAATACCAGAATTATCAAAAGATTCAAAAGTCATTCTGAAATCTTTCCAGTATAGTTCTTGGCTGGGACTGAGGTGTACAAAGTTGCTTGGTGGATGGGCACCTTTGGCAGCGCCACGCCTAAGAGGCACAAGGCCTTCACGAACAATCCCTGGTGCCAGAAGTTCAACATTGGAAAACTCCATGTCCGTAAGTTTTCCAAGGAGCAGGACCCCGATACCAAAGCAGCTATCCAGTACAAAGATCGAGCTGGAAAACTAAGATGGAAGGGAAGTGCAAAACTAAAACAAACGCAGTTGCCTGTTTGCAATTGAAAGCGAGTTTCATCGATGTTTCGATTTTTTGCTTTTTTCAAACCATAAGATTCTTTCAGTGTGGTCCAACTTGGAAACGCCATAGAACCCCTCTCCCATGGGTTTATTGCTGAGTTGTTTTGCTGGGGCTTTGATAGGGATAACCCGAAGGGTTTCCAAACTGAGGTTTTCCTTTGGGGTTTCAGGTTTGGCTTCAGGCACTGACCAACATAGTATCCCTTGTTTTGGTGACAAGTTCGATGATTTTGAACAAAGGCTCGAATGCCAACCTTAGATCAAATATAGATCTTTACCATTGAGCACTGCTACGGATTCTGAGGCTAAATATCCCTTCTATGTGGTGCGAACCTTTGATTCAATTTCTTTTGAATCTGTTTATCTTGAGCCTCAGTCATGTCGGAGGGCATTCCATTGAAAGACTCATACAAGGAATTCTTGTAAGTTTTGACATTGAAAGCTCAAGTTTGGTAAATGGCACCCATGGCTTTCAGTACCCTAAAGATTTCATAGCGAATTTCCCTCTGGCCACCCTTTCACAAGCTGTCTCGCTTCGCCAAGGGTCTACCCTGTTCGATTTGGTCTTCACGCAGTAAAGCTGATGCCGTTCTTGAAGTCCAAAGGCCGCGGCATGCCTCGTTTGAAGAGCATTCCCGATGGGCCCATGATTTTCAACGACATGCCTTGGGATAATGGCATGGATTGGACAGCCGCCCATTTGTCTTCCTTGCTGGTTTACCTGCGAGGAAATTCCAAGTTGATGCTACCTGAAAGGTGGCGGAAAGTTATCCCAGACCGCATTTAAGGGAACCCGGGATGTTCCACACCAAACCCTTTCAATCTTGGTCAGGTTTTTTTTGTTTTTTTCAGATCCCAACCGAACAAGTGTGAAACCTGAAAGGTCAGCAAATGGAAATATGTTGGTTCGAAACAATTTTTTCCCCAGTCTGAGCAACATTTGCGAATATGTTTGGGCTAACCCGTTCGTACCCGTGCAACCCGTGCTGACCCGAATTCAACCCGTACCAGGGTGCAAAAAAGTCAACAATTTGTTGCTTTTGTACCCGTACCCGTACCTACCCGTATCCGTACCTACCCGTATCCGTACCTACCCGTACCCGTTCAAAACCCGTTCAAAACCCGTTCAAAACCCGTTCAAAACCCGTTCGGAACCCGTTCGGAAAGGCGTAAAAAAGTTGGGTTTTGAGTTGAAAAATCATCTCGAAAATCTGGTGTTTTGGAGGGCCCCAAAATGCGCTTTGATCAATTTCTGTGAGGTCCTTTGTGAATTATGTTGGTTCATGTTGGTTCCAACATGTTTTTTCCAGGGACTTTGCAAATGAGGTCTGGGTAAATTCGACGAAACATAGACCATTATCGGCTTCAAAGAGCTTAGATCTGCTCTTTAGATGGTGGTTGATGGGAAAAAATGCGCCAAGAGTTACTTTTCTTGTGATTTGAATTGCTGATTTGATCAGCTGATTGGATTCATAAGAGTATCCCATTGTCGCATGGCATATTTTGCACATTCTATGTTAAATTGTAGCTCGTCTCAAGCGATCTTACTTCTGAAAGTTCCTTAAGAAGCGGCATGGCAAACAGCCAAGATCGCTCGGTTTCACTTCGGAGCAACCAATGGTCATGTAGTGAGTTGACCAAAGGGGTTGAGATTTGCGCTTCCATGGCGGGGCTAGACCTTGCAGTAGATCCCAAGCAGTTATCTCGAGAAGAACTTCTACGAGCGATCAAGGAGTCAGGGGTTTATGATGTTTGTGATTATGTGAACATGTGTCATGTGAGGGGTCAAGGGTAATATCTTCATCTGCAGTCCGTTTCCAGGAGGCCAAGTCATTGATGCAGAATCCTGGTCAAGACCCTTGCCTCTAGTTTATTTGTCACTGTGTTCAATCATAATTATTATGTTCTGCGAATTGTTGCCACCACTTGATTGGGCTCTTGTCCGGGGTGCCAAGCTCACGAGGTTACGCCAAGTTCTGGGTTCCTGAAGCCGAAGGAGGAGGTATCCGAAACCCCTTCCATCTATGACGCTGCCACCTTGCCAGCCGAATCTGGGCTGAATGGCGGCGCCGTTTGTGGGAGGTATGGAAGTATGGAACATCAAGAGACATTGAACATTGAGTGGTATAAACCATCTTTTGTGGAAAGTTTCGATCCTCTTCTCGACAAAGGCCGAAGAAGAACTACCGCAAGCATCGAATGCTGAGAAGGAGCAACAACAAAGTCTTTCGCATGTCAAAGTGAAGTTTTCAAAAAATCAAAGGTCTGAACAATAACTTTTTTGATATTCCGGTTGTAATGAAAATCATTCGAACTCCTTCAGGAGTCTTCAGAAGCAGCTGCCGAACCTGAAGCACCCAAGGAGGTTGAGGAGATGGGAGGAAAGCGAGGGCACCCTGAAACTGGAGCCCATGACTCCCCTGACAAGAAGATCTTGAAATCCCAACCTGGTTTGAAGGATGGGGCTGATGGTGAGGAGGTGCCGCAAGATCATGGAAAGCGCGCTGTCCCAATTTCTACTGAAAAGGTTTCTCCAGAGAAGAAGATGCTGAAAACTTGTCCAGAGCCTGATGATCATGATGAAAAGTCTGCAGAGCAGACCCGACGAAAGCTGTTTGACAGCAACACGGATGAGGACTCTGAGAATACCAAGTCGAAGCAAAACGCTGAACAGCTGATGCTCATGAAAGCTATGGAAAAGATTCAGCAGCTTGAGGAGCGACTTGAAAAAGCCGAGAAGGAGAAGACCGAGAAGTTGAAGGAGACCAAGAGTGGCCAGATGCCTGTTGCGACTCCGCAAAACAAGCTGACCAGGCCATCTACTCCATCATCAGTGGCTTCAGCGCACACGTCCTCAGCTGCTGCTGTTACCTCAGACGATGGTGCTGAGAGCGAGAAAGCCGATGCCAACAAGGAGATGATGACCTTCCCCAATGGCTCCAAAGTGATCAGCCACGACGCCTTGAGGATGAGACTGAGGCGACTGTGTGAAGAGAAGGCGAAAACCAAACGATGCCACGTGGATGATGAAACGAAAGCTCTTTATGCAAAAGGCGGAGAGTCCAGGGAGTGGCTCGAGATAGCTTTAGTGGAGGCTATTCAGAAAGTGGGCGCCGACAACCGCAAGATCAAAGAGCTTCGAGCGTTTTGGCACGCATTGTTGGTGGTTTAAGGGTCCAAAGATTCCAAAGGCATACAGTATTTTACAATGGGTTGTTTGCAGGCTCCAGGGAGTTGGAAACCTAGCAACTATGCAAGTAACAAAACAAATACAGGGAGTATCATTCTTCTTGGAGGTAGTGAAGATTGTGTTATGATGATTTATTCGCTTGTGGATGGGGTTCAAACCATTGACAATTGTGGTGTTTCAGTGGTTCACCTTTTGTTGCCACGATCAATCTGGCTTAGGCCGAGTTCAAAAGCAGGGTCATCTTGGTTCGGGAGAGGATGACTTCCAAAGAGCAGGAAGTACTTGGACAGTGGCTCACGGTCGAGCGTATGGAGAAGTCAGGAGACTTTACCAAGCATGCTGGGCTGCATTCAGTGCAAAAGGGGTTTGAGGGTTTCATGTTTCATCATATTTCCAAAACTCATCGCGTCAGCTGTTTTTCTTGGCAGAATGATTTTAGCATCTTAGTTGAAAACCAGCCCATCGTTTTACACCGTTTTACAAGAGTTCACTTTCTCAATCTCTTTTCCCACCTCTTGTCCCGCTTACTGCTAGCCCCTACCCCAAGCCCCGCTGCTTACTGAGGGAGACCATTGCTTCAATCGTGCAGTACTGCGAGCGATTTCCTACTGCTCTGGTAAGGTACATCCCGCTTGCTTGTGTGGTTTGATTTGCAAACCCAAGTGCTATAAACATAAGATGAACTAGACATATAGTTCCGCCGCAGCTGATTTTCTTGCAACAGCAATTATCCCCAAAGATCACCAACATCATTTTCTTGTGCTTACCTTGCGCCCGGCCAGGGCATGGAAATACAATTCGGCTATCCGTGAATACTTCGTGGAGACCAGCACCAAGCAGACTATCCGCCATTCTGAGCTCCAAAAGCGCCAAGAATATCTTGATGCTAGCGACACCCTGCCTGATTAGGACGAATACTGTAGTGTTTTGAAAATGCATCAAATCATTCAGGAATAAAGCTGGCTACCTCTTTTTCGAGCCATAGCTTGCTAAGTAACACAACTAAAACAATTGATGTTTAGACTGGATCATTTTTGCCCCTGCCCTGTTGGGTTTGCCTAAGGAAGAACCTGTGGAGAAGATTGATTTGGACCAGTTCCAAGCGATCACTGAGAATGGCATGACGCCCGAAGCAGAAAGATTGGGTGATAAGGTTGGGTTTGGGAATCGTGCGAACTAATGTGAAAGGAACTGGTTTATGGCAAACACTTTCAATGTTAGTTCACCGTGTGTGGGCTGTAGCCATCCCCAACCTCATGTCTTATCGATCCCATTCCGTATCCGCAGGTGCTTCCCGAGCTTGTGCAATTCATGGACAAGGTACACAACAAGATGATGTCCGTCCAGACCAATTTGGGCAAGCTCGAGATCGACTGTGACACATCTCAACCTGTGACGGAAGAGTCAGAGCCCCACTTAGTCATGACATGCCATGACATGTTATAACTCCACCCCTGTAACTTTTGGGAATCCGTCTTCAACCCAGGCTAGTGAAAGATTGGAATGCGGTGTCCAAGAATTTGAAGGTGATCTTCCAGAGCTTGGCTTCCCTGAAGCAAGACATGTCTATGGATGAAGACTCGACTTCGGAGGAGTTACTTGGCCCACGCTACAGTCCCAACATAAGCAGTGAATCTCTTGTACTTCATGAGCTACCACCTCAGTCCCTGTTGGTGAGCAGTTTGGGTCAGGCAGCAACGATGAACAATCCGATTTAAACATCATAAAGTGTGTCCAATAACAGCCAATATTAATATCATAAGTGGGGGTTATAATCATGGTTTCCCAACGAAACACAAAAGACTAAAAACCCAAAACTAATGGGGAATGTTTGCAAACAGCTACTTATGAATCAATAAGTTTGCTTATCCCTTGGCCCGTGGCCGGCAATTTCCTGGGTTCATGGCCCCTTTTGTGAGCAATGGTGATGAAGATGAAGATTCCCTTTGGATTCTGGAACTTATGGAGTACAACCGTCGTCCAGCCCCTCGACTGCACTTGATGGGTTTTGGCCGGCGTCGGTGTCAATTTGAAAATTGCATTTGGTAGTCAGTATAGTCAGTGTTGCCCCGATATGCCCAATCATTCCCTCAAGGTGTCCAATGTTTGCTACTGATGTTGAAAAAAAATAACAATCTTTGAAGTTTGCCCTTCCTAGGGGTTCGCCAACCTTGAAGCCCAGCCCAACATCCGTCACTGACCAAGGTGATGCTACAACCAGCAGTCTCAGAGACATCATCCCGAAATACGTTGGATTTGAAGGTGCGGTTTTGGGAGTGGAGCCATTCATGCTGTATCCCAAAAACATGTCTGGTTCACAATTTCAACCATCGAAGAATAATCAACTAAATCGACAACCCCTGAGCTATAACTCCTGTGGTGATTTCACCCTGAAAGGCCACTGTGCCACAACCTTGGTGTTTTCAACTCGACGATGTGATCTTACGATTGCCGAGAACAATGGATTGTTTCCATCGAATCTTTGAGGACACCAGCTTGGATTGCCAGCTGCCGCCCAAAGGCAGTTCTTCGGGCAAAATTTTGGCCCATGCTTGCCGTATCATCGATAACATGATTGAGAAGGAGGGCCCAGTTGTCTTCAAAATTGGTTGGACGCATTGTCCATCCTACCGCTTTCGGTCTAAGAAGTATGGTTACGCATTAGACCTTCAAAAGTGGCAGAAATTGATTGCAGTCTACGCATCTTCAGAGCCGGTTGGACCTTCTTTCCTTGAAGCTAGCTTGATCCAAAGGTATAGAGGTAACTCAGTTGATCTTGGAACAATTTGTTGTTTCTTTGATTATGGGTTGTAGGCTTTGTATGACTTTTCTAAACTTGGGATTTGTAAATCTTTAGTTCAATCAACACCGCCCGCTGCTCAGGTACACAGGGGTGTCGGAACGAACGATTTGGTGGAGACACTGTCAGCGGAGATGTTTCCAGCGGACCTTATTTCACGTATTTTGTATACGAGAGTTTCAAGAGACCCAGCAATGCCCATCTAATGCCACCGTATAATTCGTCTTAAGGCTTAAGGATAATTAAACGGGTTTGCATCTAGCCATATCTCGCTCAAACATTGAGCTTTGTGGCGTGCAAAAAATGGAGCCAAGATACTTGGTGAGTCGAAAGCATCGCTTTGTCCCAGATCGTTGACCCGTCCCCTTTGCTTACCTAGGCTCCGCGTCAAGTTCAACGAGCTGAAGGAAAAGGTCAAGAAACCGCCCTTTGGCACTCAATCAGAACTTTTACCTCTACTTTTGTTACCCTGTGATCCTGTGAGATCTTGGAAAGGCAGTGATGAAAACAATCTTTCCCACACACACCTTTGTTTTGGAAAGTCTTTTGGATTATTTGGCTTTAAGATGCTCATTGCTTCAGGATATTTTGGGAAGAATTAAAAATGAGATCAATCCAGTCATCGTCGATCGTAATGTGATTGGCCCCAACTCCCCCCCTGATATGTATGACTTCACTCGTGCACACTGGCTGCCACTGAGGGCAGCTGATATCCTGACCCTGGAGTCCCGCCAGAAGAAGCTCGGCTCAAAAAACGACATGACATGTGACCAGTAGCAGCCACCACATGGTTTCCCAAATGACCGGCATCTCATACCATTGGTGGAGCAAGCTGTGAACAGCTTCGAGGTTTTACAAGTGCCCTATTCTTATTCTGCTACACTTTAGTTTTTTGGGAGCCAATAATCTCCCTCCAATTTTGCCTCACTTAAGTCCTGGAGGAATCAGGCTAGAATATGAGCTTGGGGGATTCCAAAAATCTTTAAAGTTTGTTTCCCGTTGAAACGCACAAGGATAATATTCAACAAATATGTTATAATGTTTTCAACCTAGCATTGAAGTACTGGTTGCTAGCAAATGTTATGGGTCTAAGGAACGTTCTAGCAACGCATGGTGTTGCCAGAATCATTGCGGTCAGATCGGTCGCTGATTCATCCAAGTCCCAAGGATGCTGATTGCGAACTTCAAGAAGTCTTCGAAGCCGGCCAAGTCGAAGGCCGAGGAGGCCAAACCGAAGCCTGCTGCTGCTCCGGATGCAAAGGCCAAACCCAAGCCCAAGAACAGACAGCCAAAGGGCTCAAAGGCTTAAGGGCTTTTGGGTTTGCTGCTGGGAAATCAGATTCTCATCAGCAATCTCAATGTGAGTAAGTGGCATGTATAGGTCCTCAGGTTTATGGAACTCACATGTTTTAGATCGCTAGGCTAAGTACGGCTAGAATTGATGTCAGAACAATTTCAGGAATCCGTTTGCCACAGAAACCAGCCCCCCATTCGCCAAGGATCGCTCTCAATCGCTGTGCTGATGAGGATTGCAGTGCCCAGGAATGCTGCGAAACCTCGATTTGCGCAGTATAGGTTTTGCTGTCGGGCATGGCTAAAAGCCTTGCTCTATGTGGCTTTGGGGACCCATCACTATGTCGGCTTAGGCAACATATCTTTAGTCTTTTGTTCAAACAACAAGTCAAAGCTTGGAATGAACTCATTCCGATATCCTTCAGCATCAACGGGCCCCTGCTTTTGGACATGTAGCCTTGGG
Organism: Symbiodinium kawagutii; assembly: GCA_009767595.1. Lineage (NCBI taxonomy): Eukaryota > Dinophyceae > Suessiales > Symbiodiniaceae > Symbiodinium > Symbiodinium kawagutii. Next base: position 93,403 of record VSDK01019045.1, read on the forward strand.
TTTTTTGACCCAGTGTGCGCACAAACAAGTTCTTTGGGGAAGTGCATTTGAACAAATGCACCATATGCGAACACGAAAGATCATGATGGGATCATACAGTGATCATGCGCTGCAGCCCGGTACCATGCGCGCGTGGAGGGAAAACAGCATAGCAGCTCAACGGGCAACAGGCAAGTGGACGCTAAATGAAGTAATACTTGAAAAAAATCGATACAGGGGGCTACAAGCTAAACAAGTACTTCAGATGACGCACCTCCCAATCACTGCCAATCACCGGGGATAATTTGAACCTAGAGACAGGAACACCGCCTCGCTCTTCCATGCCAGGTCCATCAGACGCTGCGCTGGATTTGGCTTGGAGCTATTCGAAGGGTGTCTCTTGTCTTCAATGAAAAAATCAGTCAATCTCTTTTCTAATATTCTGATTGTGTCACTAAGTTGAATTCAGCACATGCTAAAACTTATCACCACATGTAACTCTATTTTTTTTGAGGCTGACTTATTGAAACACCATCTTCATCACTTCCCTTTTTTGTCAGCCAAGGCTGCCTGCACTGAGATCATCCAGAGGGCCAACTCTATCGTTGACTACGATGACAGACCCGAGAACGATCAGAGCCAGGACAGACCGCGGAAGAGATGCCGTGTTTGCCCAGTGCTGTGGGATCTTTACGGCACTGACATGAACAAGTCGGATGCCCGGCATCATGGGATGCTTCCAAGAACAGCTACCAACAATCAGTAGTAAGGCGATATATAAAGCGATATAATAGTAAAGGCACATTTTAGATTATGGAAACGGTTGATTGAAACCCAGAAAATCAAACGCTGGTGCGCACTAGAATGTTTGAACTTTTTGTTGTATGTGTTAGAATTTTCGTTTTTGTTTTCACTGTCAATTTCCTCCCAATATCCTTCCATGTTCCCTTCACGTTTTCCTCAAATTTTGCTATTCCCGGAAGAATGGGGGATAAGGGCTGAAGCGGAATAACATGTTTGTTTTTTGCCATGCTTGCTGAAGCGCATCCTAGGAAGACAAAGTTGCTCAAGTATTTCTCCGGCATGGCTTGCGCTTGGGTGTTGAAATTTCCAAGGGCAAAGTTGGTGACAACATGACATACCCGTACATAAAGGTGGCTTCCTGGATAAAGACTTTGGATGAACTTGGAAAGCTTGATCGCTTTTTGGGATTGGGCCCACAATGCCGTACTATTGAGGCTGCTGGGGATTCTCTCGAAGAATTTTGGCGCCGTTTCAAGTACATGCATGGCTCACACGAAGTCTACAAGTTAGCTGATGAAGGCAAAGTGAATCTCAGGTCAGCAGTCCCAGTGTTTCTGCACGGGGATGAGGGAACTACTTACAAAAAGGATGCATGCCTTTGCCTCAGCTTCCATTGTGGCATGGGGTTGGGAACAGCTCTCAACAAACTGGGACCACTTGGGGATGAGCGCCTGGTTGAACCTCATCTGAACTTTTTGGGCCATGCTCTCGAAACACGCTTCCTACTTGGTTCACTGCTCAGGGTAGCTCGGCTCAGACCTTAATGCCTAAAAATGTTAAATGTATAGGGGTGGGGTCAGGGTCAGTGGTTTGATATAAGTTTTGTCGATACATCCTCCATGGCAAAGCCAGACCTAAGGAAGATTACCGAGATGACCACCAGGTGATGCATGACCTGCTGGAGCTTGTGGTAACATCATTGGACTCTGCTTCTCGAGACGGGGTGCCCTTGACCTCTGGTGGGACAGTGTTTCCTATCCCTGTGGGAAACAAAGGGGATTGGCCCTATTTGGTTGCTTGTCAATTGATCCAATCATTTTTTGGTATTTTGCAAGAATGTTCTTTCTTATTCTAACCTGGCCCGCTGAATCCAGCCTTGCCTGTTTGGGGGAGTGAAAAACTGAAAAGATCCCGAGGCTTCTTCAGCCAATCTCACCAGAAGCTTTCGTAACGTTCCCCGGGCTGCAACGAGTCGTGCGCAGTGCACTGGAGTGTGTCACCTTTGCAACAGTGGCAGACCTGGTCTTGACTTCGAGGATGTGTTGCCTGAAAAAATGAGAACAATTTGTTTATTATACCCTTTTTGTTTGTGCTGGGGTGTGTTTTTTCATGGGTTGTTTTGCCCTTCCATATTGTTTCGCCATGTTTTGTTGATGGTTGGCTGAGGTCAGAAAACCCGGCATTCTATGCGACCATGTTTACCGAATTGCCTTGGAATCATGAAGCTGTTTTCACCCGGGTGCTTATGCATGAAAGTGGCAAAAAGGAAGACTTTCACAAGATTGACATTTTCCATACCGTCAATTTGGGTGTGGGAAAAGCTTTTGCTGCCTCGTCTCTATCCATTCTTCAAGGGTTGTGCCCGGGTAGTTCGATTGAAAAACGGCTGCAATCACTCTCAAGCCTTTACCTGGAGTATTGCAGAGACGCTTGTTTTGCAGAAAGGGGATCTCGTTGTTTTGTTGCTGTTGCCGCTGTTGCTGTCATTGTTCCTATCTTGTGTTTTGCTATGTTGTTTCGTGGTGATGATTCTTCTTGTTGTTGCTGCCTCCTCCCAGGAGAATGGCAAGACCAATTACATCTCTGCTTTGAATCGCGATCGACTCGGCTGGCAAGGTGCAGGTTTGCCAACAGGTGCTTGGAGCAAGGGTGCTTTGACAACCGTGTTGTGTCAATTCATTGAGTTCATGGGGAAGGTTCACAAGTTGGACACATCTGAGGATGAGCGTTTACGCCTGATTGTTCCTTGAAATTCAATTTCAGATTTGCATGTTGGAATTTAATTTTTTCAAGTTTGGTTTTCAACTACTTGGGGCAGACCTAACGTGTAGTCAAGGGATTTGTTTGACATGTTTGGAGGGGTCACGCTCTAAGGCTTCAGGAAGCAAAGCTCTAAACTTTTGGATGTCCATGCTGTACCGGAGTGACTTGTGGATAGATTCACAGTCTGCGATTAGAATCAATGCAGCTGTCCGACATTTCCTTCAAGCTTACTCAAAGTTGGCTTGGTTGTCCCATAATTTGAAAGAGCAGCGTTTTGCAGTTAGCCCAAAGCTGCACATGCTTTGGCACCTTTGGCGCTGGATGAAGGACCAGTCTGCCAATGCCCCATTTGTTTTGAATGCAATGTGGGCTTCTTGCAGTTCCGATGAAGATTTCATTGGAAGGTATTGCCTGTTGACTCGTAGCTGTTCCCCTAGGACCCGTATACAGCGTTCATTGCAACGCTATCTAACGCAGGTGTTTCTGATTTGGAATCACCAGAAGCGTAAGGGCTAAGGCTAAGGACGAGGTGCATCCGTGCGCTTGGGGGTGGAAAAGGTGTGCGGTGTGTTCACAGGATCTTGTTTTTCCCAAGGTTGGTTTATTGTTTGTTCCCAAACCCGTGCTAACCCGTAACCCGTGGTGAGGTGTAAATAACCGTTCTGAGGCGTAAATTTCCTATCATTTTACAAATTCAACTTGTATTCAGAAATGCTACCAAAATATAGGTATGATCAGGTTACCAGGTATATATAAGAAAGGTCCAATTTCTGACCCCAAAACCGTTGGAGTTTTCCGGTGCCCAGGGGTGGGTCCCTTCAACGCGTTGTACGACACCTGTGGCATCGGTCAAGGGCGGCTCAAGGAGGTCTGCCACAACAGCGTCCTTGGACAAAACAAGGACTTCGGTGGGGTCAATGATGGTTATGGTTAGCAAGCAATGGTAGGGGTAACAAGCAATGGTAGGGTTGATACTTAATGATTGGTTCATGATGAGTTCGGTAGGTCATATCATTAATACTTGGTTCATGATGACGAATGACGCTTGACTCATGGTTATCTAATCAAGGTTTCCTGGATATCCGTTGCGGGAGGCTGAGGATTTTTGGTTTAGCGCTCAGTATGTTGGTTTGGGCCATTTCTGCTCAGCCCACAAATGTTGGTACCCCCTCAAAGTCGTGGGTTGTCGTGGACATGACCATTTTTTGTGTGGTTGATGGTTGATGGATATACTATGACAATGATATACTCACATTACTATCAAGAACTCAATTGTTCGTTCTTGGTGGTCATTATGGGCTTTGATTAGTCATTCACTGAGCAGTAGGCATGTGAACCGTTATCCAATACGATCCACCATTCCCAAAAATTCACACAAAAATGTGGCTTGTGCCGTGCCTTCAGGTACTCCATTTCTGACCCAAACTCATTCTTTCGATGGGTCATAGTACCACGAAGGGCTGCCTGCTCATCACACAGCTACCGGCACACCCGCTGGAAATGACCAGCTTCGATACCCTTCCAAATCCATCCCAAATCCATCAAAGGTGGCCCTGGAACAAAGCTGGAAACAAAGCAGATAAGCTGCTATCCATCTAGAGTACTCTCAAGTTCTGCTTGAAAATCGCTTCAACATGCTTGAAGTTCTGCTTCCAGCATTTTCCAACCAACCAAAAAATCCATGATGTTCCAATCAACCAAGAAACCATCTTCCAACCAACCTCCAACCAACCTTTTCCAACCTTTTCCAACCAGCCAAAAAACAAATCTGCAGTTCACATTGGTTCACCCTGCGTGGCTCAGCTGCTCCAAGCGGCTGCAAGTTCCGCAGGTCGAGGGCTCACGTGGATCTTCTGGTAGCTGCGACTGGCGGCCAGGGTCGGCCGTCTCTCCCGTCGCGATTGCGACCTGGGCAGTGGTGGCAGGGCTGGAGTTTCTTCATATCAATAAACAATGACAGAATTAAAATATGTATTTGTAACATATGTACATATGACATGAATATGACATAATATCATATTCAGATAGATATATAGATATGTAATATGTACGTAGAGAGAGAGAGAGAAAGAAAGAGATAGATGTATTTGATTGTATCTGTATGTAAGTAAAGCTTGGTGTAAGTGGAGAAAAAATAGGTGTCATCCGGACTTTGGTGTCAATGCCACCAAACAGATTCCTGAGCCTTAAACTGGAGTGTGTCATTGGACTAGTGAGCACATGGACTCATAGGCTCCCTGTCCAAGGGGCTTCCTCAGATGTTGTTCCCAAATCCATCTGGCATGGTCCCCTCTCAACCATCCCTTCTCGAATGGTCATTAAAAGCAGGAAAGCGCAACTGCGGGTACCTCCACACACCATCATACACATCCATGACGTTCGTGCGGGAGTCACATCATCGAAATGCAGAGGTCTGCAGTGGCTCCATTCTGTGTCTATTTTCGACATGCGACGTTGGCCGTGGCTTGTCCACGCTTCTGCGTTCGGCGTTGTTCATGAGGCCTCAGGGTGAGGCACTTGCAAATGATCTTGAGCAAAGGGTGAGAAGGGGATATCAAAGATGATGTCCAAAACAGCATCATAGCGTCCCATGGTGTCCAATGAAAACCCCGTCAAGTTAGTGAACATATTTAGCATCTGATGCCCATCTGATAGTGTATCAACTGTGCCGTCACTGGATTGGCGAATGGGACACTTTACAGGAAAGCCCTTCAATTTTCTCATCACCTGGGATTTAGGGGTATCCTATTTGGACTTCTCAATAAGACCCTCATTGCTTGCGCTGCTGGTACTGACATCTCAGACAGTTCCTCTACCAGGTCTGATGTCTCGGCTTCACGAATCGCCTTTGGTTGCCTTTTGGTTCACATATGGCTGTGGGTCCATACCCTGGACCTAGTTGGGATGTTCACATATCTGCAACTGTTGGTTGTCCAATATTGACCCCTAGCATCCCATAGCCATATGAATGTCTCTACCGATCATCTCAAGGCTTCAAAACGATTGACACATGCCGCCCATCTCAGCAGCCGAGGTTCCATCATCAGTCCCGGACTGCCTGCAGCGAAGCCGATCAACGTCAACTGCTTCAACATTCAGATTCATAAACCAAGGAATCAAATACTGCTGGGTGCTTTCAACAGTTTCAACCCTGTCATGAAAAGTATCTCTGTCAACCAACCATTTGCCAATTACTGGGGAAAATCCGAAATGCCAATCAAACCACCGACCAGTTGTGGTTTTATGGCACAACAAATGGCCTCCCAACGCTGCGGCTGCGGCAAGCCCCGCACCCCACGACGGGAGATCAACTACAAGGCCAGGTATGGAGCTTCTGAAAAATCAACGATTATAAAACTAAGACAGTATATCAACAGCAGTTGTTCTACAACCAAGACAATATTATGCAAACGCAGTTGATTACGATTGATGATGGGACATCTTCATGTATATACATGATGTCTACCATGATCTATATACATGATATCATGATACACCACTAGTTGTTGATGCAAATTTCAATTACCATTTAAATCCATTCAAGTCGATTACAACGACAACTATCGGGTGTCAATAGACATCATCCATACACAGCTCTGTATTTGCAAGGGCTATTAGTGGCTTTCAATAACCAGGTGATCTTTTCTCATGAATCTTTCGCTGATTCCGCACGGGATTTCACTAGCTGACCTCGCCAATCTGCCCGCTTCTGCCAACGGCTCACCTAGGCCAATCCCCAGGCAGGTTCCGGTGGATGCAGATTCAACCAGGACTCATGGAATCCATAAATAGTATCTCTTAAGCCACTGATGATTCATATTATCCCAAGAAAAACAACCAAAAATCTGAATCCACTTAGGATACAGTAGTCCTCAGTTCTAAGTGTATCCCTATTATCCATTCACTTAGGGACAGGCCCCGCCCTTGATGAACGACCCTTGAGTTGCGCGGCAGTGCCAAAACGCCGGCTCATCTCTTGGCGCTGATGTTTGATCAAGCTGAGATTCAGAAAAATTGTTCGATGATCAATAATAGTTGAGGATCCATGATATTGTTCGGGGATCTTATTATCAGCTATTAATATGATCAGCTCTTAATATATGTATATATATATATATTGTTCTGATACTAATAGCTGATCAATAATAGTTGATGATGATCAATGATAATAAGTGTTCTTGCTAATAGCTTGTCAAGAGGATCATGAGCTATTGACAAGAGCTATGAAACGTATAATGGGTAGGTACTGATAATAGCTATTAATATCAACAGCTACTACTAGCTGAGTCTCAGATCATCAGCTATTAAGAAAACTTCTGATACTAACAAGCTGGTTTTTTAATGTTAATACTTGTTGTTAAGCTGAACAGTATTTCAAGCTGGTTGTTTAATCATAATACTTGTTCGTGGATTTGTACTTGTCAATATCATTTGTTAATGTCAATACTTCTTCATGTGATCTTAATGGTAATAATCAGATCACATCATGACGTGTAATGATTACAGGCAACACCTGCATCAGTCTTCCAGCATCGATGGCCGCAGCATTAACCCCTTGACATCCCGTGCCAGTCGTTGTGTTTGCCGTCCAATGCCCAGGTCGGTTGGTCGCCAAGTGGCGACTGTCCCGTGACCGTCTGCCGGCAGCCTCACCAAGCTGCAGCACCGGCAAAGGCAACCGGTCCAGCCTTGGATTCTTAAAGCTACTTCTTCTACTACTCTACTTCTCCCTTCTACTACTACTACCTCTACTACTCCCTTCCACTACTACCACCGGTAGTTGTACTACTTACACTGCTTCTATTACTATACTTCTATTACTAGTTCTACTATGTTCTACTATGACGACTACGGCTACGACTACTACTGCTACGACTATTACGGCTACGGCTACCACTACCACTACTACACTCACCACCACCACCAGCCCTACGATTCGGTAGTTCTATCATATTCGATCATATTCGATCCATATCTCGAGTGAAACCAGGCACGACTTCCATTCCCACATCAGCTCTATCACCAACTAGAGCACTCCCCATAAACAAGTAACAACCCTCGGATTAATGCCAAATACCGTATAATAGGGACAGTGAAATAACAAGGAACAACTGGACCGACCGAACCAATCCAATATTCCATGCCTAATTCGCCCCACCAATCATGCCAGTCAAACAAACTGAACCAAACACGCTGAATTGGAGATGCCGAACCGAACGCAAGAAACAACGTACTCCACCAATTCCAGATTAATGCCCATCAACAGAAGTGATCAAAAACATCAGCCAACAAAAGTCACATCAAACGTTCACAACCAACCATGGCTATTCCCAACTAAGCCATGGTATTCCCAACCAAACAAGCCTTAATTAAACACCAAGCAAGCGACTAGTCCCAATCAAACATACCCCAACCAAGCAAGCAACTTGTACCTGGAGCTGTATTGTCTTTATTATCGTTTTGTCACATCGCAGTGTAAGTTGGTTGCCGCCATATGCCGCCATAATGTATGCTGCTACCGCCGCAGGTTGTGCTACAACTACAGCAGCATCGATACAATACCAACAGCCATTGATCAACTTGTTTATCCTGGATTTGACTTTCCAACTGCTGGTTGATGAATAAACAACTTGATGATAATTGATCAACCCGTTGATGATAGTGAGAATGACACCAGCTGATTGTAGCTGATGAATAAACAGCTTGAGCATCAGCCATAAACCTGCTGGCTGATCACCAATAGTTAAGCTGAGCTTCTGGCTATATAATCACCAATCATTGAGCAGCTTATTCCACAGCTCTGAGCTTAACGAAACAGGTGATCAACTGCTATCAACAGCTAATCAGCTGATAACCTCGCAGTTAAATCAGCAAGGTCAGTAGCTCTACAGCTATCTATTGATGATCACTAAAGGTGTGACCTAGCTTAACGAAACAGGTGATCAACTGCGCAAAAAACAGCGGCTAGCAACAGCTTGAACTGATCACCTCTCAGACAGCGGCTAGCAACAGCTTGAACTGATCACCTCTCAGCTATCTACTGTAGCTATTGGTCGCCTCAGTTGGCTTAACTATCACCAACAGTTACCCTCTGGTGATCTAACATAGCAATTGAAAATCCACCAATTGCATTGATGGTTTCCCAGGGTTTCTCTATGAAACATGGTGATTTTCCAGCCAGCGAACTGTTAGTTTACCAGAGCGTAACGATTGGTCACCTCAGCACCTCAGATCGCAGCGAGGGATCGGTCGCTTGATCCGCCTCCAGTCGCAGCATTCGACTGAGCTTGGCCAAGGCCTGGGCGGAGGCGCCAGCGGCCGCGAGGGGTTGATGCAAATCACAACGTTCGCCACTGATAAAACCAGTGGAATAATCAAATTTGAAGCCATTGGAACCATTAATCAACCCTTATTAATGAACCATTATTGTTAATAATTGGAAAATCAAATTGAATAACAAATGTATAGTGGATTATTGCAACTGGATACACTATTATTGCAAGAAATTTGATTATTAGTGGCAACTGGTTGAAGCCACTAATATGTGTTGCTAAACCAGTGGATAATCATGCAAATTTGAAGCCACTAATGAGTCCAATAAGATCCACTAGGTTGCAACATCCTTTGATGTAGTTATTTTAGTTTGTGGTTTAATTTGATGGTCGTTGTTGTTGGATCAAATGATAGTGAGGTGGCTGGTGATGCACTCGGTTTTTCATGTCGAGCATCAAAATCAGCAGCAACCAGGAGGATAATATTGCAAACGAGAGTGTCTGTATACAAAAGTGTCCATATCCTATTGTCAGTGCCATATCCTGATAATGCATGTAATGTTACTTTCACACAGTAATCCTGATAAATGGTAGTAATCCACAACTGCCTCCAGAAGGCTTACAGTACTGTGTGAAAGTAACTCATATCAGGGTTTGTCTTGATTTGTGATCACAACATATAGCATTGCAAAGCCCTACTGGGCCCAGTATAGGCACCCCCAACCTATCCCCAGCTATGCTGATTTAGTAGGACCCAGAAGCTACTGTATGGGGGTTACCTGCGGTACCATCATGAATCATGATCCATTATGGACACCCGCTGAATTTATCAGTCAACTCGTCCCAGGAATCATGGTGCCCACGCCCTGTATTCGGATGCTGTGAAATTCTTGCCTTCGCAGCACATTTTTGGCAGACTCAAAAAATACAAAGCATCATGGAATGATGGACCATCATACCATGTGGTTGGAAGACTCCTGGTAGCTCCAAATCGCCCCACCCCCCCCTTTAAAGGGATAGATGGAATTAGATGGATACCTCCCAGCCACCAGCCAGCCGTGAAAGCCTGGCTGGTGCTCCTGAACTGCTCCAACTGCTGAGCCCCCAGGATACCCCTGAGCCAGCCCCGCCGTAGCTTCTCCACCTTGGGCGCGGTGAGCAAACCCTGCGATGGTTTAGGCACGCACTGAGTTCATCTGAGTTCTGAGCCCTTGCTGATCCCATCATATTGCGTGTCATAGGAGACATCTGCGGGCAGAACGTCCTGAAGCCCAACGCAGCAACACAACACAGGGGCGACTCATCGTTGGACGAGATCTGTCCAAGGTTGGTAGGCTGGCAGCATGTAACATGGTTCAAACGCATAAATCTCATGCTTTCCCTAGGCTTATTGATCAAAAGCATGATCGTTTCTGGGATGATACTCTACGCGCCTCATTTGAGCCAGTGTCATGAATATATTGCACCAGCCCTATCTGCACGAAAAACTGCTGTGTATCCTATCGTTTCGGGAGGCCATATCGCTTGAAAGGTACACTCTGACCGGATCTCCTGAAAACATGTCAAAAACCCATCCCAACATATCCCAACTGCAGCAACGCACCCAGCAACGCACCCAGCAACGCTCCACTTTTTTTCAGGTGCATTGGCTTTTGAACTTCAAAGCAATGGGCAAACTCAGCGGGGCCACAGCACAGTTGTTCACCGGAGCCGCTTCAGCCTTCTCCTGCGAGCAGATCAACTGATTTTGCTCAAGTGCTGAGCTGACCTTTCGTGATTTTTCATGGCCATAGAGATGCTATTTGAGCATGCGAGAACTTAGTTTGAGGGCATGCTTTATGGCCCGCTGTTGGGTTGGGACAGTTTTGGAGCCTGCTGTGGGACGCTCGTTGGTACTGCTGTCCTTTGCCTTTCGTTCCTCTTCCAACGTTTTCAGATAGGCTTCAAAGCCATCATCATCGATGTCAGCGGAAGCCGGAGGCTCGACTTTCTCCTCAGCTCCAAATGCGTCCTCTCCCGACCCTGGCCCTTCGGCATGGAAGCTGACTGGGCAGACTGGGACCCACCAAACGTAAATCAATAGGCGGGGTGAAGTGGAATTGATTCAACATCAAACTTGTCAATGCCTCATCGGCCTGATCTATCATAATTGATCACTATCGCTCCCTTCTTCAAATTCTTCCTTTCTTCCGCATAGAATTGCTCTCTATTGCTGAAGTCCCAAATGAATAGCATCTGAGGACCATATTTCACTCTCCCTCTCTCTATATATATATATATGCATTACATGTGACATCTATAAATAATATGTTACACATAACATAGAGATATATTCGCTCAAAGTTCATTACACAACATGACCATCACGCGACCCAGTCGCCATTTCCTCAGCCTTGCGTTTCTTTGGCTCCACCACATGGGGGTTCACTTGTAGCCGCTTTGGCTCCACCACGTGAGGGTTCACTTGTAGCCGCTTTCGCGGGCCTCGAGGCTCATTGTGCCTCCCATTGTGCCACTTCTTCTGCCAGTTCTGGGGACCTACGGGACCTGGCATTCCACCAATGGGATGCCTTGGAGGCCAAGATGATGGAAGACCCGGTGGAACGCCATTGCCCAGCATGCTTGGTCGACCATTCCGTGCTGAACCTTGGATGCCTGGGATGCCTGGAGTTTCCCGTTGGATCGGCTCCGCGTAGATGTTCGATGGCCTTGCCATCCCCCGGTGCCGCCCAAAGGTCAGCGCTGCCGCCGGACTGCGGTTCACTCCGGGGATCATCCCAGAGGACGTGGGGCCCGGCTGGCGCGGCTGGCTCCAGTGTGTGGGGTTGGAATGGTAGAGGTGTGGAGCCAAAGGCTGATCCTCAGGCTCTTCTTCTCCTGGATGCAGGGATCTCTCATGGCTGTGTATACTTCTAAGCATTATTGCTTTGAGCTTATTCTCTCCCTCTGTCGCTCTCACTATCGTCCCAAAAGATGAAGATAGATCAAGTATATCCCCATAGTTCATAGTTGAAAGACAAGCAAATGGCCCTGATTGAAGCCCACGTGCCTTTGCGAAGGGAACAAGTTCTTGCCAATCTACCAGTATTCAGTGTTTGTTTTTGTCCAATGCGCGTTTATGGTTCCAACTATGATAGAACAATCATAACTTCATCTACGTTGCTCGGCTAGGAGGTCAACAGAGCCATGAAAGGTACTTCCACGATGCTTTGCCATGATTTTCCAACCACCAGGTCCCTCATGATCAATGACCCCCCTTCACATTAACCCCCAACAAGAAACTGAGGTTTACTACGCATTTGAGGTTTCTCAGCTCCAGGCAATCCAAACCGTCAGCGGCGCGGATGTTCTTCGTGACTCCACGATCCACCATGATCCACCACCGTCAACCACCATGATCCACCACCATCAACCACCATCAGCCACCATTAACATCCCCTTGAGTCACCATGATCAACCACCATCCACCACCAAGTCCCCCACCATCCCCCGCCCGCTTCGCTCGCCTGACTCGTCCGGCTCCGTCTCCGAAAAGAGCACCTCGCCGTGCTCAGAGCAGCGCCGGGGATTCACCGTGGCTGCGATGACGTCGGTGCCCGGAGGTCGGGCCTCCAAAGCGGGGTCCCAGTCGTTGATGCGCTCCTGGGGAGGTGGTCATGGGTGGTGGACGATGGTGGTGGATGGTGGTGGTGGATTCATGGATCTCAATGGTGGTTGATTGTAGTTGATGGTGGATGGTGGTGATGCGGATGGTCTCTGGGGGTTCATAATCACTGGTTGGTTGATGATAGTAATTGACTGTAGTTGATATGTAGTGGTCAACGATGGTTGATACTGCTTCATACGCTCTGAATGGTTCATGAAAGTGGTGAATCCGATGGCCAAGCTGGCTGATGATGAGTAATTAAGAATGGCAAAATGTGGCAAACAATGACAAGGTTACCTGTCATCAAAGGCTTCATTTTGTGTCATAAATTCTATAAACACGCCCACAAAAAGCAACTTATGCAACGTGGTGCCTCA
>VSDK01019045.1:126079-151480 GCA_009767595.1 Symbiodinium kawagutii
GATGATGTTGATGGTGATGATGATGTTGATGATGATGTTGATGACGATGATGATGATGATGATGTTGATGATGTTGATGCTGATGATGATGATGGTGATGTTGATGATGATGATGTTGATGATGATGATGTTGATGATGATGATGGTGCTGTTGATGATGATGATGATGATGTTGATGATGATGATGATGTTGATGATGATAAGGAGGAGGAGGAGGAACAGGAACAGGATGATGATGATGATGATGATGATGATGATGATGATGATGATGATGATGCTGATGATGATGCTGATGACGATGATGATGATGATGATGATGATGATGATGCTGATGATGATGACGATGATGATGATGATGATGCTGATGATGATGATGAGGAGGAGGGGGAGGAACAGGATGATGATGATGATGATGATGATGATGATGATGATGATGATGATGATGATGATGGTGATGGTGATGGTGATGGTGATGGTGATGATGATGATGAGGAGGAGGAGGAGGAACAGGATGATGGTGATGAATGTAACCATCAACCAATCATAGAGCTTTCAACCCTGTATACAGACACTTCCCCATCAAGCATTGAGCATCATGAAGCATGTTAAACCCTGTACGTAGAAGTGTCGCTGGCATCTCATAGCCATCACACATCAACACCAGTCATGGGATCCGAGCCATAGCTGCCACTGCCCAGCAGTTTCTGGAACTGGTACCTGCGAGCAAAGCGAGACTTTCTCCCAGCCAGGCGTCCCTCGAGGGGTCGGTTGGGGTGTCCCTTGGGGGGTCCCTTAAGGGTCGCTAGATTTGTGGATTCGCTCCATCTGAAGAAATCTTCCCTGAAATTAAGTATCTGATTTATGGAAGTGGATTTCCAAGATGCAATGATGCAACGCAATCCATATCGGTTAGAATCAATGTTAATCACCCACATTAATCATGGCCAGTCCCCAGTCTTGGAAATCCGAGAATTTTTGGGACGCAAAATGATACTAAGCCCACAAATTGGGACAGAAGCCAGCCGTGTTCTGCTTGAGATCTTGTCTTTCAGCTGGCAGGTCAAAACCCTGGTCCCTATCATTGACCATGTTTTTTTCTAGATTTGTTGGTTATTGTCCCCCATGAAATTGGTTGGTGAACTGCTTGACCCACAGCCAGCTTGCGCCATAGGGAAACCCTTCAGCCAGTCCTGCTTGGCAGCTGAAAGCTGCTGGAGTCCACTGCCAAGACCTAGGCCCAAGCAACATTCGAAATGGCCAACCACTGCTGGAGATTGGGACAACTCCAAGTTGAATGAAATGCACTTAATTAGTTGTGGAAAGGATTTCAAGCCAGGGAAAAAGCAAGAACAAGGACCAGAATGAGAGAGGAAGAAGAAGAGAGAACGAAAGAGAACGAGGACCAAAAAGGACGAAAAGGCGTAAGACGAGTTGCTGGCAGGTTACTATGAGTTGCTGGTCAGTACTTTGACTTAAACTCTAAGGACCAAAAGGACGAGCAAAAGATGTGGATCCAATAAGGACCGCGGGGTCGCACACCTGGAGCACCGCCTCCGGGTACCGGGCACTTCGCGCCGATCGCGCCCGGTGCATGGCATGGGCAGCGCAGCGCAGCTGCGCAGCGCTGTCGCCTTGGACGTGACACCTTGAGCTTTGCCGCTTCACCTGAGACCTCTACAACTTGAAGTGGCTGTGGGTCAAGATTCATGAACCAACTCATGGAGGAAAATCACCAACAACAATAGGGAAAACAATGGTCAATGATGGGGAACCAGGGGTACAGGGTTGAGGGTGAACTGACCCACGGCCAAGTGGAAACAAAGGCAATTGCTGTTGACGTTGTTGCTGCTGATCTTGTTGTTGCTCCTGCAGGTTTCTTTTAGAAAACCCCGGGAGTCTTTCCAAACGTCACACGGATGAGGGGCGATGTTCTGTACTGACAGTCTTGCACTTCAGCCTTCAGCGCTGCAGCTGCGAAGTTATCCCCCCCTCCGAGCCGCCGGCGTCCCAGGGTTACAACTATAACAACCGTAAGAGCAATATCGGGGATCATGGCTCCAGTTGTATTGTGATCATGTCGATAGCATGTGATCGAAACAACCATGGGACTTACTAGTGCTCAATTTGTCATGGCTGACGATGGCGGATAATGGCTCTAACAGTAGAATCACCATCAACTATGTATTACATAATGTCTATCTATGGCATGAACTATATATATATATATCATTTACATATCATTTACATGTATACTATATGTAGGCTATGTAGGTCATTTCACCCTGTAGCTGATGAAGATGCAAAAGTGGACGGAAATCAAGAGAATGATCTCTGTTTCATTGTACAAAGAACCCCGTTCTGTCGTTTTGAAACTGAGATTCCACTCTCTCCAAAGATCAGAATCATGGTCCATTTTGGCGTTCTACAGACTGCTCTGAAGATCAGTGGAAGCTCCAAAGAAAGTCTTTTCCTGACTTCTTTCATACTCATCTGCGCTATGGGAAGCCTGGTCTGGACATCTGGATCACCTCAACCCTGGCGGCCACGAACTTTTTCACGAGCACGTGGGGAACGTGCAGCCGCACGAACGACAAACCAGCAGATGGAACAACAACGGAGCGAGCCGGTACTGAGGACGACCAACGAGCTGTGAACGAGCGGATCAACGAGGATACCAAGAATGAATGCTGGATTGGTTGGGAAAATCCGACCTGGGGAAACTCGTTACCACCAGCAATTCTGGGGGGGGTTCCATAGGGTTCGCAGGTCGATTTGTCCACCACTTCTGGGAGAGGATAGTCAAGAAATTTCAAGAATCCACTGCAGAAATCCTGCGCACGCTCATATAGCTAGTTTTTGTTCCCGTCATAGGTTGCATGGGAGTTCTCTCAATAGCAACAGAGCATCAACAGCTGGGCATAGCCAGCAAGAATGAGGCCAGAATAACTTGCTTGATGGGGTTGCCAGCTGAGGACAAACCCATAGCATCCAATAGCATCCAATAGCGAATGATATGTGGTGGTTTCTCAAAATAGGGAGCCCCAAAAATTACTAGTTTTTACTATGAATGGTGAATATATGAAGGATGATTTGGGGTACCCGTATTTTGAGAAACCACCCATTGACCCAAATCATCTATTTTATCAACCATTTGCATCATTTGTATAATAAACCAACCATTTTGGGGGTCCCCTATTTTGAGACACCACTGATATAAATAAACCACCTGGTTTTGCTCTCCTCTTCTGTTCTCTTCTGCTCACCGCTTGAACATTTCTCACCTGGTTGCAACGTGGACAAAAACGGCATTCAAGGCACTGCTTGATGGCCTGCCTCACCCCGGCGCTGGTTTGAGTCAATGCAACTGATGAGCTCCAACATCAGAGCTATGGAAAAATGGAGGTCGCTCTGGTCACAAGAGCTACCATGCCTTGAATTGATCAATGGATTCCGTGCAGGTGAGTGACATGCAAGCGACAGATTCAACACTCGGCTCCATGAGATTGCATTATCTGTTTCTTTCAGGGCTTCATGACTGGAGTTGGAAGAAACAGTAGTCAGTATTGAAGTGTGGTTACACCAGCACCTGGTATGTGAATGCATGTGATGGCTACTATTTGTGTGGCACATTGAGATATGTAGCTGTAGTCTGATCACATGATGTACACACACAAAGTAGTACCCACCTTCAGGTACTAGTACCATCTAGTACCCATGATACCTTCAGGTACTAGTACCATCTAGTAGCCATGATACCTTCAGCATCCTTCAGGTACTATTTGAACGATTCGGCTCGAAGATACAAATTTAGATTGATACCTATTTGATACATACCCATGGTACCCATGGTACCTATGGTACCTTCATGATACCTATTTGGTGGTTTGTCAAAATAGGGAGCCCAAAAAATGGCTGGTTTATTATGGTTTATTACTATAAGTAGTTAATAATGGATGATGTGAGGGTACCTCTATTTTGAGAAACACCCATTTGAATGATACATTTGGAATCTCCACATTCGCCTCGATCCTTCACCTGCTCGCGCTTTGACAGCGGTGCACCGCCTCAAAGGATTTACTCAGAAGGTCTCAGTCAGTTCCTGAGCCGCGAATCTTCGATGCAGGAAATGGTTCAGCGCATAGCTGGGTCAGATCTAAACACAACCAGTGGGGAGGGTTCTCAAGTCAGTTTGGGGTACCCCAAATCATTTTAAAAAATGAACCAGTGCCAGCATTTTTGGGGGGTCCCCTATTTTCAGAAACCACCATTTGAGCCATGCTCAAAACCTCGATGGATTTATACATCATAAGCAACAGCTTACGCGTGAGGTTACGCAAACCTTACGCCGTTGGAGTTTTAGCTTACGCGAGCACTTCTTAGCAACAAAAGCTTACGCGACGCTTACGCGAGGGGAAGTTTGGGGGACCAAGTGCATTTCACAGTAACTGTTGCTTACGCGGCACTTTTTTAATGCATGTTCATCTCGAAGGCTGGTCTCAAGTCTCACTGGAAGAGCTGTCAGAAGATGTTGAGGAAGAGCTGTCAGAAGATGTTGAGCTGTCAAATTTTGATGTGTTGCTTTTGGATTTCTTGGTCAGTCTACATAGTATGCTGCCTTTGTTTGTAGAATTCGTGCAGGAATGGATGCATTCTCCAAAGGAACATCACAAGCATCACTCCCTCAAAGAAGCGTTCCTCAAAGCTTGTATCTGAGTGATTGGATACCGCCTTTGGATACTGACTTCCTTATCTTCCTTGAAATGCCATTGAAAGGCACTGCTGAAAGATGTTTTCACAGCATGGACGGTTGCTTCAAAAGGGCTGAAAAAATCTAGACTTCAAAGGATTAGATTCACATTGACAAATAACATCAGATAACCATGGTCCTTCAAATCGGCCCCATGCAAAATCGCAAACTGCATTGACCGGAGGTTGTATTTTGTCGACCCTAAATGTCGAAACAAACTCCATGGAAGTACGTCCGTCCAGTCTTCGTGTGAAGAAAGAGGTTCCGGAAGAAGGATTCATTTGAAGACTGCACGGGTGCAATCTTCGTTCATCAGGGCAAAAGCCAGAGTTAATTCAAGAAGCAAAGCCTTCAAAGAAACGATATTCCTTGTGTCACAAATGAATCAAATCAAATAATCAATCAAATATCCCTTGCCAATATTCAAACTTGGTTTTCCTTGTCAAAATTAAATCGTGATTTCATTCAAAGAAACCGTCGCTCCGCAACAATGTATACTGGCAGGGAAAAATGTATACTCGACTCATGGGACACTCGTATCCAACAACACCATTTCCGCCGTGGAGATCGGGCGGGCCATCTCAACAGTCCTGAGTAGTGCAAAGGACACGGCAATTTCTGCACAACACACATTTTTGTCCTGCCTCACCACGATAGGTTTGAAACGTCATCGCCGCAGTCACATCCATCTATCACATCTTGCACAACCGTTGCTGTGCCCACCATCTGCCAGCAGTTGACATTGACCTCTGGATTCGGTTGTGGCATCATGTGCTGGAATGCCTGCATTGTGGCCTGTGCAAACCTATCAAAGTTCTGGGCGGCAGCGTCTCCTTCTTCTTGCAAGCGTGAGAGCCTCTTGGATAAGGTCTTCACCTTCTCCTTCAACCTTGTACTATCTCGGATCGACTTGCTGTGGGACTCTTCCAACCTCTGGAGTGACTGCTCTTGGGGGTCCAGGCGATCCATCACGGTCGCAACCACCTTCTCCATGAAGGATAATCGATTAATGGTTTCCGAGCAAGCGACTTCAAATCTTTGCCCTTGCTGGGCAACTTGCTGGGTAACTTTCTGAGCAGCTTCGTGTGAAAAACGTAGTTGATGTTCTGCGAGATTGACCACTTCCTTGGAAAGTTGTTGGCCCAAGTCTCGCACCTGTTGTCGCACCTCGGATCGAACTTTGAGATCCTCGGTGGCCTCTTCGTCTCCATTGCCAGGGGCGCCTCCTTTGGCAAGTTTGCAGGTGACAGTGGACTTCTTCGGGGTCACTGCTGACATATTGTTGAGCTCTTCCCACTCATTGTCCATGTTTGCAACCACATTGTCAACTTGGCCATCCAACTTGCTGGCGCACTCCTCAATGATCTTCGCTTGCTTGTCAAGTTCAGTTTGTGCGTTGTCACAGGCACACACGAGCTGGTTGTGGAGTTCCTGTAGCCTCCGCAACTCTTTCTGCGCATCATTTTGACGTTGCTCGGTACGTCTCTGCTCATCCATGATCTTCCTCACCTCAAGCCCCTGCTGACGGAGAGAAACATCCTGCTCTCGCAGCTGCTCCTTGAGTTCACGGACCTGCTCCCGAGTCTGCTCCTGCTGCAAGTCTTGCAGAGAGCCTTCCAACGCCTTCGTTTTTTCCATGAGGCCTTCTATGTCGCGCTGACAGGCCAAAACGATAGCATGGGTCATGTCACCCTTGGTCTCAAAGTCTGTGCGCACTTGGTTCAGAAGGTGTGCAGCACTCTGTTTGACATCTTGATGAAGTTCTTCTTTCAAAACACTCATGGATTTCAGCACCGCCTCAGTCGTGAAGTGCTCCAAGTGCTTGCAGAATTCGGAGCGCATTTGCGCCTGCCCCTGCTCCAGCCATTGAACGCGACTGGACAGCCACCACACAGTTTCCATGGCGACGCCACGCTTGTCTGTCGCGGTGGGCCAAATGCAACTTTCTGTCACTTCTTCGGGACAAGAAATCTTGACAGACAGCAAATGAAGCACTTTCGAGAGTTGTTTTCTTGTCGAC
Source organism: Symbiodinium kawagutii (assembly GCA_009767595.1). Classification (NCBI taxonomy): domain Eukaryota; class Dinophyceae; order Suessiales; family Symbiodiniaceae; genus Symbiodinium; species Symbiodinium kawagutii. Next base: position 132,847 of record VSDK01019045.1, read on the forward strand.
CAAGGATACATTGTGATACATTACTGTCACGGACCTCGGTCATGCTGAACTGCTTTGGTCACTACAAATGCTTGCCTGTTGATGATACTGTATCCTGTCCTCAAGAACCTAGAAGGCTGCGGATATCATTCAACCGTTGCATCATATGCGCTGTGACCACAAGTTCGCACTTTACAGTTTCTATAGCTAGCACCCATTGTATTTCATGTATTCCCGATAATTGACTGACCATTAATTAGCCACTATTGACCCCCATTGCCCAGCATAATGATCACCAATCCTCCAAATGCTGCGGTAACGAGTTTCCCTCTCCTTCCTTTGCTCGGAACTAGTGACTATGAAAGGATGGAAACCACTCTGTTGCAAACAAATGCTGGTTGGTGGTGGAAGCACTGCTCCAACCACAAGGGGCAAAGGCAAAATACCGAGCGATTCTACCAAATATATCCAAATACAACATGAAAGGTTGCTTGAGAATGCTTGGTAAGAGCATTTGGCTGAAAGAGGATAGTACCCATAGCAACCAAAGAAAGATGATCAAGAGTGACTGGTTGGCAATCCCAGAGTAAGACGGAGCAATTTGAGGCAGTTTGCGGTGAACATCTCACTGAGGTGTCTGATCAAATTAACATGGACATGAACAAACCGCGACTGTGTACTCTTGACAGAATCTCATGAAGTCAGAACCTCTGCGCTTTGCTTCTCCCGGGAAAGAAAACAACATGAAAACAATGATTCCAGAAAATCAGAACAGAAATGCGTAGGAAAACACCACTCCTATCTACATTTCGTGTTTTATTTCAGGCTCGCGAAGCCTACTGCATAGCTGATCCGGCTACCGGAAGCTTCTGCTTCTGAGATCTTTCCCCTGCCAACATTGATATCTGCAACCAGCTTCGCAATAGAACCAGAATTTCCTGTCAACTTGTTTGATCAAAACACAGTTCACTACCTGATTCACGTCCACTACACTTCACACAGTCCAAGGCAAGCTCAACCATGGCGACCATCTCGCCGAGTGGCCCAAGTTCCGATTTCTGGATCCAAGTGGTCATTCCAGGTCTTGAAAGTCCTGGTGTCACTATGGGTTGAGCTAGATTCATGAGTGATGCCTGAGTTAGATTCCCGTAGAAAGTGGTGAAAACATACAACTTAGTCATGAAAACACTTGGTACCATTCCCTTGCATTGATTGAATCCAACCAATCGAAATGTCTCCACTGGATGATGATCATCTTGATGACACGTCATCACTGACGAACAAAGCTCTCCAAACTGCTCCCACTGTGGACATCCAACTGTTGGTTGCCCACCGGGCCAGCGTTAGCCCTGGCTTGGTCCGCTTGGTCGCCCAAGCGCTGTGCACGGCGCTCCGTCGAATCTCCGCATAGTCTTTGCTTCGGACTGCCTGCTGCGAAGGGTTCGACGGGAACTCAGCCACCATCCCGGGAGCCGAGTTGATCGTGGCTGGTGACTGGTTACTTAATCAACAAAAAGTGATGCGATTTCTGAGGCCATTGGATGTTATTTGAAATGACGCTAGGCAACAAGAAATGTTCGCCACTGGACAAGTGATACCAACCCAGGTTTGCTACCTCCAGTCGGATTTACCGGTTCAACCTGAAACGGAATCATGTTCCAACACTGGCTGTGCATGATGAATGCTTAGTTCCTCCTAGTGAATCAGAATCATATTGAATAATGATCGATAATTCAATAAATTAATAGCATTGAAAGCATTATATATACTGGTTGCATTTTTTCCAACATGTTCTGACCAAGATCAAACAGACTCAAACATGATTTAATTCCATAGGTAATAGAACCTAGCAATGGAAAATCCACCATAGAAATTAATAGCCTGTTTCCAGCTTTGTTTCTCTCAGTTTGGTGATTTTCCATTGCCAGGTTAGCTGGGTATGTGCCAAAATAGTCCTACCCCCCACAACCAACGGTTTCCTAATAAGATGATGATTTTTTGGTGGGTAACTGGTTACCCTATGGCTTGGCACATACCCAGTTGACCACAGGGACCCAGCTTCAACCTGCCCCCCAGCCGCCGCCTGTTCAAATTGCAAGCGGTCGGCTTTCAACTGAGCAACGATAGGTTCCTGCCGATCAACACGTGGCAAGGCGGCGCAGATCGGCTGATGACGTGGGTCGCTGGTTATGAGCTGAGGTCAATGAGCTGGTTGAGAATGGTTGCTAAGCTGGTTGATAAGGTAGTAAGATTGTTATTGGCGACCATCTTCTATTGTTCATTCTTGTTGGTTGCAGCTTCTATTATCTCCCATGTCATGAACTTCGCAAGCAGTTGCACTCGTCAAGCAAAGTTTGTTTGATGTGGTCCACTGGTTCCATGCTTTCCCTATGATAGTCTCAACACGTGGGTCGCGAAATGAGCCACGACACCCCTGGTGGCCATCCCTGGTGGCTGCGAGCGGTCCGACATATCCGCTTTGGAGACGCGCTGGATGAGGCTATAGCCCCTGGGAATGGTCCCGTGGTGGCTGGAGAAAAGACACGCTGACGAGCGTGGCTGCGGCTCACACCGGGGATGTTCTTTTCATGCAAAAAATGGTTGATTTATTACTCTAAATGACTAATATTGGATGATTTGGGGGGTCCCCTATGGCTTGAGAAGCAGCCATTTCTACATTTTGTTTCTGCATGTCATACTTTCACCATCTCCCAAAAGCCATATTACTAGCACATGTGTCGGTTTCTCAAAATGGGGAAGCCGAAAAATGGTCAATTCATTGCCATACTATATGGCAGTGGGTCAAAACGCTGTACCCCTGGTTCCCCCATATGAGCCATTGTTTTCCTTATTGCTGCTGGTTATTATCCACCATTGTTGGTTGATTAATATTGACCCATAGCCATATGGTTACGAGTTATGATTGAATGATTTGGGGGTACCCCAAGCTGACTTGAGAAACCACCCGCTGTATATTTCCTGCTAGGCTGGCAGACCACTGAAGCCAAGGCGCTCCATGGCAGTCATCAACTTGGGAAGGTCCTGCATCGAAGGACGGCATCGCGGCCGGTGCAACGAAGTTGGACCTATGCCTCGGTTGATGGTAAAAACATGAGTCATATCCATTGTTAATATCCATGGTTGACTATGTTTAACCATCCCTAACAACAGCAAAATCTCATCATATCCATTGTTGACCATTTTTAACCATCCCTAACCACAGCAAAATCTCAGAAGGTATCCCGTTGACCCTTTTTAAGCATCCCCCACCACAGTAAATTTCAAGCTGAGACAGACTGAATCTATGCGGCTACGAGCCTGGCTATGTATGAAAACCCCGCTGGATTGCTCCACTGAACGCATGCTGCATGGGCCATGTCGTGGAAAGGGAGAAGAATCTGTGGCCATGTCGTGGCAGTTTCAACTTTGACCTTGCAAAGCAGCTTTGAGTTTTGGCAAGGCCAAACCGTGGTGTGTTTGTTTGGAGTGAAACAATAACTGGCTGATGGTTTCAACCCCCATGAAAAATATAACCAACCAATTGTGAATGATTCTAGGGAAAATAAAACATGTTTGCAACCACCAACCCATCAAAGCCCTAAGGGACACCGGAAACAGCAACCGTAGGAAACGGAGGACGCTTCTGGCAAATTCACTGCTCAAACCTTCTGCCCCATGATCTGGTAGGCTTCGCTGGGAAAAAACTGGCAATGCCAACAGCATCTTGGCGGAGAGAGCACAGAAATCTTTAGAGAATCCAGGTAACACCCCTAGCAGTGAGCAGTGATACAAGTTGTGTCATTGCATGTCGTAGTACTGTTTATACCCCATGAAAACAAAGTCTGCGCATGTCCGTTGGGATGGTCAGGGCTATGTGATATCATCGTGCTACAAATTTATGCAAATCTAGTGTTCGTCAAAGTTGTTTTCCTGCATGGCCCCTGGTGGCCGGTCCTTCTTGATGAATCGATCAATGCCATCTTCAAATCTGGCACGCTTCACGTCTAACACCTTGGGCCTAGGGCGGAGAGGAACACAGAGGCTCAAGGGTTGCCCACGACGACAACCAGCTCATTCACCTGCTCAAAAACTTTCTTCGCCAATGACCATTGTGGACCACCTTCAACCATCCCAAACTATCATTTGACCAGCTTAAAAGTATATAGATCGATGGTTGAACCATCATCTCACCATCATCTCCAACCACTGGGTATCAACCATCACTGAGTGCAACATCGATCCGTTTTGGGGTAGAAAACCCACCACTTCAAAACATCGGGAATTCTCCCAGCACCACGGCCATGGATGGGTTAACAAACACCGACAGTCACAGCATAGTCATTGATGGGGAATAACAAAGAATAAATAAATGATGTATTAAATCAAGAATGATTATAGCCAAGCAACAAACATCATGGTTGATTAACAACTATAACCAAGTATAACCAACAAGAACAGGATGATTGGAAAACAACCATCTGTTACAATACACAAACCGGTGCAGCTGTTGCTGGCTCAACGGCTAGTGGACATGTTACCATCACCAACGTCACCGAAACCATCATCAGTGCCATCAGTGTTTTTTCTTTATCATCATCATCATCATCATCATCATCATCATCATCATCATCGTCATCATCGTCATCCATCCTCTTTGTGATCATATCAGCATCCTTCTACTCTTCCTGAAACCCCAAATAGGCACACCTTGGACTTTGGTGACACAGGGTTGTCCCCCTTCTTTGCATGACTTCAGGATGCACAATGGTTTTGGACTGAACGGGCGCCAATCCAAAACCCAACATTGGGCCTGGGTCAAAATGGTCAAGCTCCCAAGGACTTCTTGGTGAAGTTTCGAGAAAAGTTCGTTACAATCGAAACTTTTATTGTAGATTCAGTTATTGGCAATGATCTAATTGCAATTCTTAGTAAGGTTCATTAATTGTAGATCCAGTCCTTAAAAAAACCACCCCCAGTTTACTGGCTCAATAACTGTTGATATCAATACTGTTGATTTTCCATCGAACATGAGAGCTTCATTAGCAAATGGATCGAATGATCGAACCTTCCAAATCCAAAAACGATTCTTTTGCTGAACCCAATTGCACCATCACCTTTGACTCATTTCCACACTCTGACCATTTCCAGTGTCTCTTGTGCGATGGTACCTGAAATGGTGCATGATTGTTTTCCATAAGGATTCCCTACATGGCGCGACCCCTGTTCTTCTGGATTGAAGATCCACAAATGTTTGCCCAGTTTGGACCGATTTGGCTAATTATGCCATCAAGTTGGCTCATGAACTAACTAGCCACGGTTATTATGACCCTAATTCACCACCCTTAACATCCTGTATGACCATCATTCACCACCCCTCACCCACTGTTAAGGACCAAAAACACGGATCCCTTCAGACCCCAGAGATCCACTCAGCCCTTGAGACCAGCCACTTCAAGCCGTTGTTGAGGGCATCCACGAGCGTGGTGCCGTTGGCTCGTGGAATCCTGGGTCACACGGTGACGCGTGACCCAGGATGGTGGAAGGGCAGCATCGTATAGAGGAGGCAGCAACCTATGAAAATCTCGAAGATGGGTAGCCAGGCGGTAGCCATGTCAATCTCAATCACTCAGTTTAAGATCTCCCAGGATTCAGTGGCTCAAAGCATGTTTGCAGGAGTTTTCTCTGGTTGAACTTGCGCTTGACTATGTGGTTGATCATGCTTCATCATGCTTCATCAACATTCATCATTTTTCATCAACATTCATCATGCTTCATCAACATTCATCATGGTTCATAACGGTTCATCAACATCTCCCGAGGTAGCTTTCTTTATGCCCACACCCAGGATCCCCATCGGGACCGCACATGACTCCATCCAGCTCAGGTTTGCCAACCTCTGCAGGGTAGCCTCAACCAGCCGGGATTCGGAGTATCATGCTTCACCATGGCCAACTGATGATTTATTGATGGTTGATTGATTGTCAATGGATGTTAAGTTAAAGTTTGACTAAGGTTTACTTGATGGTTAAATGATTCTAATTGATGTCCAATTGATGGCTACTTGGATAGCTGACCGATGGCTAATGGATGTTTAATTGATGGCTAAATGAGAGGCAATTACTATACTGAATGACAGTTAGTGATGATTCGTGATGTTAATGATGCTTAATCAATGGTCACTAAGTTGATGATGTTTAATCAATGGTTATTAAGCTGGCTAGTGATGGTAAATTCAAAGTCAAGCGTGGTCAATAAAGGGCTAACACGGCCAAATTCATGGCCAAATGGGATTCACTATTGGCCAATAATACTTAGTTCATCGTCAGTCAAGTTCAGTTAGTGGCTACAGTAATAATGGCGAATAAGCCGATTTAGGGACAATAAACGACAACTCTTGCGAATACGTGGGTAGCCAGCAAGCTGATGGATAATTAATTACCTCAAATCCTGGGGTTGGCTGATGGGAAAATCTACACAAAAACACTGCTTTAATCACCAATTACAGTCATTTCCCAGGTTGATTTTCCCATCATTTCTGTGATCAAACTGCGTCAAAACCAAAGAAACGTGTGTTGACGGAACCTAGAATCTGGGATCAAGTTGATCAACTCAAGTGTGAAAGTTGCAAAATGCAACTTGCACCTTCATAACGATGACTGGAAGACCCATAGCATCGAAAACATGAAGAGTCATGAAGCTCTTCTCTGGTTCAGGTTTTTTGGAAAGCCATGGTGACTCAGTGTCTCAGCATCCTCTGTCTCTGCCTGAGAAAGGTTGAGCTTTGTCGCCATTGAGCTTTGTCGCTGAGCCAAGGCACTCATGATGGTCATGCCCTTCTCTATTGGAACAGTAGCCGCCTGGCACCCAGCGCTGGAATCGATGGAAACCTCACCCTGCCAGGGCAACCCAAACATGCTGGGCCGACACCGCTGAGTGCATCTCCAGCCTGCGGATGACAACAGCCCCACCATCGGCAAAGCTCACATCCACTGGGTCACTAGGGGAAGAACCAGCTGATGAACAAGCGTTGGAAGCTAACGTCATCGTCCTCTTCATCTTCTCTTCATCTTCATCTTCTTCTCTTCTTCTTCTTCTTCTTCTTCTTCTTCTTCTTCTTCTTCTTATCTTCTTCTTCTTCTTCATCATCATCATAAAAACTTCGCAAGCGCACACCTTGTTCAATAAAAATGTGCTGAGTTTGAACAAAAACTCTGCAAAAACAAACAACAAAAACACACAAAGCTTCCCATGACTTCTCAACTTGAACAATCAAGGGATGTGTCTGCCCTGGTATTCTTGGTTGTCAACGCATGTTCAGGCGAACAATAACAAAGGTCCCATTTTTCTGCCCACCCATGCACGTTTTCCGAACGTCTGCAGCCACCATTGAACAACTCTTGAGCCTGAAATGGATGATTTTGACTGGCGGTGAATGATGAATGCGTGTGTTAGTGATTTGGCAAATGAGTTTGTAATAAAGAGATATGTTCATTATTGGTTGGTTTTGAATGGTTTTGACATGTCTCTCTATCTGTTCTGACCAGCCAAACTCATTATTGGTAATAAAACCCCTGGTTCCCCATCATTAACCATTGCTTTCCCTCTTATTGGTTGGTCAATCTTGACCCATAACCATATGTCAGTTGGCTGGTTCCTGTTGGCATCTGATTGGATCAGCTCCAGCATCTTCCAACTCCCAGAGCCTGGTAGGTTGCGATGCCTTTGCTTTTCACTTGGCCAGTCCTAGGCGGCACTGGCCGGACCTTGGAGCTGCCCTGGTCTGCTACTAAGCCACATGAGATATCAAGACGAACAGCCAACATCGCTCACCCAAAAACTGAAGCATTGGACATCTTGAGATTCATGATGATACGATGATGGTTGATTGATGATCATCAAATATGATCAAGTATCGATGATGATATTATGATGATTATCGATAATGATCAATGATCAGTGATGATTAATCATCTATGATGGTCCATGATGATGATATGATGGACTGGGCTCCAGCACTTCTTCTGCTGTTCCAAGGGCGCCTTGGACATCCGTTCATCGAAAACGATGAGGGCCTTGGCCCCTGCGGCGGCCATGTTGGACGGCCATGGCTTCAACCGGAGATGGCCAGGGCATGCGAAATGTCAAAGATTTCCAAGGATTTCTGGGGATTTTCGATGATTTCTGGTGGATTTCTACGGATTTCCAACCTTCATGGGCATGAAAAAATTCAGGATTTCCAATGAAATTTCCATACCTTTCGCTCCAAGAGCGCACACTGGACGGAAGCATTTGCCAGTGCAAGATTTGAAATATGATACTGTACACATCCAGAATCACTGCTGCAAAAGCTTGAGGACTCCTGTTTTCAATGTGCGCCTATTTGTTCCCATCATAATTCGATTTTGTAAACTGGTAAACCGCAATGATGCCAAACCTCAGCAAAAATTACAGAACCCAACTGATGAGTTGCGCGGCTCACCTAGGCAAAGTAACTTGCAAAAAAACAGTATATTTACTGATGGACTAATATAGGTAAAATGGTAAACCTGGTAAGGTAAACTGAATCATGGCAAACATAAATAGTTTCTGTTGTGAACCTGGTAAGGTAAACTGGTAACCTGTTGATAAATCTGTTGTGAACCTGCCGTGAAACGGTTGGACCATCGCGCCTGACGCCTTGGCAAATTGAACCTCACCGTGGATGCTGGGCGTGCCGGGGCTCGTCCCCAAACAGTTGGACTGCTGGTGATGTGACCAGCCGGGAAAAGGGGGACCCACGGCCTGAAGTAACTTGAAGGTTCTGTGATGAGATATATCTTCATACAGTTGATGTGATATCCTAGTCGTATCTTGAAGGTTCATGAAGGTTCTGTGATGAGATAGAACCAACTAACAGACTCTGAGGTATATCCAACTGATTTTCAGATGAGAAACCCAACTAACAAACAAAAAACAAGCGGCCAGGATGAATCAGTGCAAGTATCAGTCTCGCACCTGACTGCACCAGAATTCTGGCTATATCCGCCTGTTGTGTTTCGTTGGTGTTGGTTGAGCACCGCTACATAGCAGAGCTTGTTAATCAAATACCCAGCTTATGAGCCACGACTTGCCGATGTTGAGCATGATCACCTATGTTTAGACATCATCAACCACTAACTCTTGACTTTTAACCCTCAGTAACCATTCAAGAGTCAACTATTCTGAAGCATTGTTAAGCATACCAACCATGATTGAACCTGTCATCAACCATCCATGCATCAACCACATCTCAACCACTAACCATCCATGCATCAACCACATCTCAACCACTAACCATCCATGCATCAACCACATCTCAACCACTAACCATCCATGCATCAACCACATCTCAACCACTAACCATCCATGCATCACCCACATCTCAACCAGTAACCATCCATTAATCAACCACTAACTGCCACCAACCATCCATTAATCAACCTTGACCACTGCCACTGATCATTCACTGGATCTCACCAGTAGCGATGCTCGACCCCGCACCTTCTCGGCAAAGGTGCAGAGCCCACGTGCCACCAATGCAATGGACCCAGGCTGGCGATGCAGTGGTGAGTTGAATGGTGAGTTGAACTGTGGCGAAGTTTGATCATGGTTCACGATGGTTGATACTGTTTGATACTGGTTCACTTTGATGCTGGTTGATACCAGTTGATGCTGCTTGATACTGGTTGACGCTGGTTGATCATGGTTGATACTGCTTTTTGAGCGGCTGGATAGTGGTTGACTATGACTGCGGCTGAATAGTCGTTGACGAATTAGTGATCAAATGTGGCTAATGTCCAAGATCAGCTGATTACAGTTGGTTAAGCCAGTTCACCATTCGCCACGGTGCCAGGGTAGCGAACCAAACAACCAGGTCGGTGGTCGACGGAATGGGAGATGCAGCAGTTCCCCCCATTTCGCAGGCGGCGATGTACCATGAAATATTGTGGGGGTATTATATCACCAATCTCCCATGAACCACTCATATCACCATCGTTTTGACCATTGTCAACCATTGTCTTATCCATTATTTTTTCCAAGAAATCTTGCATGAGAAGCAGCTGGCAGGTGACGTCTGGACATTGCCAGGCAAGATCTGAGAAAATGCGAAAATGGCGATCTGGTCTTTACATACATTGAGTGCTCCAAGCGACGGTTGGTGGTTTCAACCCCCATGAAAAATATTAGTCAACCAACCATTTGCTAATAACTACTAGGGAAAATTAAAAATGTCAATCAAACTAATCAAACCACCAACCACCCGAGGGTACCACCATGGCAAGCCCCCAAGTATTGTACCACACAGGGCTCCCCCCCAACCATCCCAAGTTGCTGGAAAATCCAGTCCCCCACTTCGCAGCGCACCGGCGCAGTGTATTCTGTGCACCCAAATTTGGGATCCAGGAGGCCCGGAAGATAGAAATACCTGGGACATGCGTGACAGGCGTGACATGGCGTGACCTACACGGGGCGTCCATCGCGATACCCTTAATGGAGTTCTTGCACGAGGCTATGATATGTTCCGCCCGATTGAATCGCACAGGCATGTCCATAAACCCCGGCATGCCCGAGTATTATCCTTGAAGTTGCACCATCATCACACGTGGATAGCAACCATCGTTCACAAGTGCTTTATCAACATGAGGGTTTCTCAAAATAGGGGTACTCCCAATCATCCAATATTAGCCAAATATAATTAGAAATCAGCCATTTTTCGGGCTCAAAATGCTGAGAAACGCCCACATCGTTAGCAGCTGCTTATCAATCATTAATAACAGTTGGTTCTCAACCATCCCGCACGATCCCTGATGGCATGACAGTCCGGCGCCTGCAACATCTGGACTGGTGTCAGCCATCAGCAACAGTTGGTTGATGAGTAGTTGGTCATCAGTAAGTTTAGTTGATTTTCGATGAGTCAGCAACCTTTTCTGTCAGGATATTGGATCATGTGGTTCATTACCATCTAATCATCATTGGGACAACATTGGATCTAATATGCTTCATCACCAACTTGGACACCCCTCCCATGTGCAGCCTGTTGCTGCCCATGATGGACGGTTGGTCACTACGTGGACACGGCAACAGCCGACGGACCAAGTTACCCATCCAGCTTGGAGTCGAGACCCGAGTACCACTCCGAGGGGCGGGCCTGCGCTGGGTAGCTGCTGAGTATCGTCATGGGAAGGGTCGTGGGGCAGTAAAACCATCGGGTGGGGCTATGGGTCAAGCAGTTAATCAACCAATGACTCATGGGGGATATTAACCAACAATGACATAAGGGAAACAATGGTTAATGATGGGGAACCAGGGGGACTAAGGGTTTTGACCCAGAGCCGTGGTTTCCCAAAATAGGTGGTAGCCTCCAACCATCTTTTAGTGAGGGCCAGCATTTTGAGAAACCCCCATCTGGTGGTTTCTCAAAATAGGAGGCCCCCCAAATCATCCGGTTTATTAATCACTTACAATGCTGTAATAACCCCCCCATCTCAACATAGAGAGCTTTGTTCTTCGTTCTTCATTCATGTTGACAAGGGGCACAGGGTTCTTGTCCAAAAGTCATCTTGAGGGCAAGAACGGCATAGACGGATGACAAGGGCAATGATCTCTGTGCTCTTCGTGCGAGTCATGTTTCGGCAGCCAGTAAGATGCATGCCTAAACAAAAGGATTCCCCGCTGGCATTTGGCTATACAGTGAAAAAAAAGAAAATGGTGAATATATATGAGGCAGTGCCGAAATTGTTTTATTAAGGTGTATTCACAGATTGATTAGAACGTCCCCTATCGTTTTCCAAGTTTTGGAGTACTCCTTTAAGGTATCGTTTTAGGCCGTCCCCTATCCTTTCTTGAGTAAACTCGACAAAATACATCTCCATGTAACGCTTGAGTTAAACGCAATTGACATCAATTTTACTACAATATACATGAATAATACCGCAACTTTGCGGTGCCAAAGGGTTCAGGATGGTTCAGGTATCATAACATACCCAACCCTTAATGCCAACCGGACCCAGGAAAAAATCACTGTTGACTCCAACTGAGGTGCCCCAACGCGGAATTCCACGCGGTTGCCAGCCTTGACCGAGTGTGACGAGTTCTGGCGACTTGACAACGGGACCTCCCGAAATATCCAATTCTGTCAATTCCTCTTGAAGATCTTAGCGACTCTTAATGTGGAAAATGTTCCTGTTGAAGATCTTAGTGACTCTATGTAACTCTTAATGTCTTTCTAAAATGGCAAAAACTCTCATGTGACAAGAATCCGCAACATTTTCCGCCAAGACTTGCCGCCACATCACCAAAGCGTTGCATCCGCAGACTTATAGTATGGGTGGATGGTGTTGCTCAAAATAGGGACCTCCAAAACATCCCCGTCTGCTTTAGATGATCAATGGTTGATTTTAGGGGTCCCCCAATAATTTGAGAAACACCCATATAGGCAGTGCATGGCAGTGTCTTCTTTGCATCGTCTTTGTGTTCTTGGTAGACCATTCAGGTAGACCATTCGCTTCCGCAGAGCTTCTGCATCGGTGGCTTTTCAACACAACTCGGCGCCAGCTTGTCGGCTTCCGCACATCCGATTTTTCTTCTGGCATCAGCTTAGATGAACTTTTCTATAGAACCCTTGATTACCGCTAACTTGAAGGTTTTTGCCCTGCTTAAATTGGCTTTGGTTACCTTTCCAACATAAACCATGAGTCTTCACTGGTTCTTGGCAGTCACACTCCTGTTTCAGAGTCGAGATGGGTCATAGTTTTTGCCTGTGTTTGAGTTTTGTCTCCGTGACGAAAAGGGAGTCACTAGCCATCCATGCTCTTCCATGCCTTCAAAATCTCAAGGAGCATTGCTGAATGTTCAACGATCGAGTGCCCTGCTGAAATGATACGAGTACTGACCAACTGCTTTCCCCTTGACCTTGGCCTAATTCATAGTCAGAAACTATATTATAGAATGATTTATTAATAGCTATAATATATATGATATAACAAAGCCCTTAATGTAATGATTTATAGCCTTGGGGTACCCCATGGCGGCTGACAAACTCCCATATGGATCCGTATAGATGCTATATCCCCTACTATTGTTGCTGATTCTTCCCTATGATTAACCAGAATTAACCATTATCCTACCATGATTCGTTGATGAAATTCCCTATGATTGACCATTATTAACCATTGGTTTCAAGAAACAAGTCATGGTTTGAAGGTTCCCTGCTTCAGAAACCACCAGCTGGTTCCCAAGCTGATTTGGCTGTGGGTCAAAACCCTGTACCCCTGGTTCCCTATCATTAACCATTGTTTTTCTGACTATTGTCGGTGGTTATCACCCATTATTGGTTGCTTAATATGGACCCATAGCCATTTTGAAGAAACCAAACTCACCATTTTGGGCACCTCCCGGGTCCCACACATCGACAGGGCCAGCGATTTCCAACGACGCCTCTAACTCCACCTGCAAGATCAGGTCATCTCTGAGACCTCGCCATGGGTGGCCATGGGGAAGTCCCTGGGTGGCCCATGTGGTGGTTTCTCAAGCCATAGGGGACCCCCAAAAATGGTTGGTTCATTACTATAAATGACTAGTAATGGATGATTTAGGGGTACCCCTATGGCTTGAGAAACACCCATGTGACCACTCTCAGGACTTGACCTTCAAGCTTCTGGTAGTACTTTCCTGAGCTCTCAGTCAGGACGGACACGGAACTGTCAGGAGGACTCTTTCGCGCTGACATGTTGCAGTTTCAGAATTGTCTTTCATGGAGTAGTTCATAGAATATCCTATATAGTATGTATGTTCATCTACACTGTAGCATATCTAATATGGCATTATCATTTTATAGAACTTACATGTATCAACATTTCAGCAATAAGGAACAGAAACGAATAGAAACGACACAACCACCTTGTATCGAATTTCAGAGATGTGATATGAGCGGCTGCTTTTATTCATGCAAAATCTCTTGACGCTACTTTGAAGGGCGCACCCGGCCTCGTTCAGTTTGAATACAATTAGGACGAGACTGGATAATGGCATCATATGGCATCTTAGGGTATCTCGTTCAATTTTGCCTCCGATGGAGAAGTAATTGATATGGGTACTAACATGAAGATAAACAAATCTCGTTCGGTCAGGAGGACCCATCTCTTTCGCCAGCTAATTATGGAAAAGAGGAAAAAATAGCCCAACCCAATTGCTTGGAATGAATTGAGCAAACAAAAGCCGCTGCTCATATGATAAGATCGTGGTACGAGTAATCTTCGGCTACCAGTGAGCTCAGTTCACTTTCAAAGACCAGGGACTTGGCTGAATGCTTTGCGTTGACCAATGTTTAAAGAAGCTTGGCAGTGCTTAGCCGGTGAAAGTTGATGAAAGTTGCTGGTCAAATGTGGTAAGTCCACAGCAGTCCACAATGGTCACCACGTCCCCTGAGCCAAGGCTCGGATCTTGGGAACCAAAGTTTGTTTGGCATTGAGCATCCGATCCTGCCTGCGCCAAGGCTACCACTGAAATGGCAAGCTCTGAACGGGTAGAACGGGGTGCTGTCTCACAGCGACATGATTTCACAGGTGTTTCAGTGTTCACATGCCCTCCCATACTTCGGCATGTGGTGCCCTTTTTTCTGCTGGTGCGCTACTTAGCTACTCTATGCTTGCGTCATGGCTCGGGAGACATACGAGACTCCTCGAAGACTGCACACAAAACGGTCCAAGGAAGCGTGGACAATTTAACAATTCGAGCATCATTTCCAAGACTCTTCCGGCTGCGCCACAGGCCCTCTTCTTTTCATGTGGAGGCCCCACTTGCAAGCAACGCCACGATAGCGTTTTAATCCGATTCTCTTGCGTTCGTGAAACCTTGAATCCACCCGTGGAGTGTCAAGATCCTTCAGTCCGCAAGTCCTATTGCTTTCCAAGCGTTTCCCCTCAAGCGGGGGCTGGTTGAAGTTGAAGGATTGCTCACTGCTGAATCGTTCATGATAGGCATAGTCCCTTTTGACATCTGGGGCTTTACGCTTGAGGTGTTGCCGGGCACATTGTGCGCCATGTGATATCGGGCGTCGATCAAGCAGAGGAAGCTGTGGCACTGCTCACGTTCGAAGGTTCAGGAACCTTCGCCAATACTTGAAACCTCAGGCGAACTGGGGATGGCAAAAGGTCCAGAATGCAAAGCTGCCAACGGAGAGGGTTTGGGAGGCTAGGAATCTCGCGGAACTTGAGTGTCTTGACCAGGTTTGAGGTTACACAGATCCGATTCCAGGTTCATCTGGAAGTGCCACCCCTCTGTACGTCGCCCCATGTCATCAATGTTCGCACAGGACAAAGTCATGGAGTCACCAACTCACAGCGGTGACATTTTTGTCGCAGTAAACCCGATGCCCAATTCAAGGCTTCAGAATGCTCCCATGGAATCAGCAGGCCAAAGTGATTGATCAAAAGTTGAAGCAGTTGGTCAAGCACCCGTTGTCATATGGATTCATCGTTTCGTTTCTTGAATCGAAACGCCTACAGCTATGACACTGAGCCTCGCTAAGAAGTACAGATTACTTCTTGGCCAGGCTCATTGTCATGTTTGAAGGCATTCCGATTCAAGAACCGAAACGAGGAATCCATATGGCAACGGATGCTTGTATACACGAAGCAATCTTGATTGAAGAACTATATATGAAGAACTCATGACATTGTGTTTGACATCGTGTTTTTTCCTTTCACTCTTGGGCTGTCTCATTCATCGAGACGAATCCAAAGTGGATGGGCCCATCGTCTGCATGTAGGCCAAGTGCAGCAATGAAGAGCAAACATCCCACCATGAGGGCAAACTCTCGATTCCGCAGGCCGATTTCGTTTTGAAGCCTGCTGTGGTATCGGCGAATGCGGTGAGCCATGATTTGTGCGCCTGTCCTCAATCCTCTGCTCCAACGTGGAAAGTAAGCGGCAACAAATGCTAAACTCACATTTGGATGTCGTACTCTTGGCGTGACTTGAGCCAAGGATGGCGACCTCACACTGAGTTTATGTTGGCCAACCCACGAGTCCACCACAGTGTTGCAGTCCTCCCACGAATATGAATACAATCGAAAAAAAAATATACGGCAGAAATTCATATGGTGGTCATTAGTGTTACCACCTGTAGTGTTACCACCTATAGTGTTACCTTCGAAATGAAAACGTACAGCAATTCACATGGTGGTTTCTCAAGTCATAGCGATGCCCCCAAGACATCCAATATCAACCACTCATAGTAACAAGCCAACCATTTTTCGGGATTCACGAAGTTCACAATTTTGAGAAACTCCGATATACTACTACCATCTGGTTTCACCACTCCCTGTAGCTCTTTAGCTCCCCGTTTAAAGGGATTTAGTGATACCCCTGGCTCCTTAGCTCCCTGAGAATCACCAGCTAGACTAGCAAGCTAGACTTGCAAGATTTGGTGGTAGCACATCTTGAGGGTCCTTACCCTTGGATGAACCTTCTCATCCACGTGGCGGAGCCCCTATCCTTCCTGGGCTATGCCCCCCATGAAACCACAGGTTGCCCGACGTGTTGATCAAAACAAGCGGCTGCCCCTAAAATCCGAAAACGTGTTCTTTCTCCGCTTCCCTCGTCTTCAAAAACTCCTTACCTGCTTCAAGTATCCCCAAAGCAGTTTCAAGTATCCCCAAAAGCGATATCAATGGGTTAGGTATGTTTCGTCATCCCAGGTCGGATGGAAAATCCACTATTAACCATTGATTTCCTTATAGTTTGTTGGTTATCATCCACCATTATTGGTTGGTTAACAGCTTGACCCATAGCCTTCTCTGAAACGGCTCACCGAGCAGCTAATCGTTGCGGCTCATACCCTGACCCAACTTGCCGACCTGAAGGCCTCCGCTTCTTGAGGCACGGCCCACAGTGCGGCCGAGGTCGCCAGTGCAGATTCCTGGAGGCTGAGCTGTGAACGAAATCGGTAGCCGAAGGGTGAGCGCAAGTTGGAAATCGCCAGCGTACAGGGTAGCATTCCCATGTGAAGCCCACAGCAGTTTCACTGCTGATCTTTGATTTTTGGGGAGATCTTTTGGGAAATCAGACTGCACTGGGCATCCGCAATGTGATGGTCTATAGACTCTATTGCCTGAAAACCCTGTGCATCCTGAAGGAGGAGACGGCGTCCGGTCGAAGGCCCATCAGTCCTCGGGAAACTTGACTCCGTGCGGAATTGCACAAGTTGCTCTCAGGAGATATTGTTGTGGAATCTTCGAGATTCATAAGCTTAAGAGTTCAACCAACAGCATCAAGCCGTTGCTCGCTCGCAGAGTCTGATTCCATCATCAAATCAGGGCGTCAGGCGTCAGGTCACCGTGTCACCCAGGACCTGTCGAGATCGGTCCAGCCCCAGCTTGGGCTCACGACGTTGGCGAGCCAGCTTCGCCTGTCCATGTGACACTTGGGATCATGAGAGATTCACTGCTAAAATGTCATAGGCCACCATCCATACAATAAAAGAAATCACAAGCCACCACCATTTGTTGGATGAATAGCTGGGTGTAACTTTGTTGACTTCTGGTGTCACTAACATGGGGAGCGGGTCCACCATCTGTTGGATGAATAGTTGGGTGTAAATGTTGACTTCTGGTGTCACTGGGGAGCGGTTGTGATTTCCCGGTCCCCGGTGCCCACCCAGCTATGCCCGCCTGCTGACAAGAATGACCGTCCAAGTCCTGCAGCCGAAAACATGGCAAACGAGGTCCCTCGGAGGCATGGGGTTATCGTTGGGTTTCATAGGCTATGACCCCAGAAAAACTGCAAGCGATTTTGTTGATTTTAAGTGGGGATAATTTGATCTTGAATAATTAAAAACGTTAAAAATAATTAACTATATATCATTTTGAAATATTCTGATTATGATTGTATGCATATTAGTGATGATACGCATATCTTGGTCACCTAGGTTCGGGGTACTACCATATCCGTGTATGGACAAATGACATCGAATGCTTGCAAAGCTGGTCTCAAATCAGAATTAATCCAAAGTCTACTACTAACCAACAACTAACCATTACAGCACCCATCATTACTAACCATGAACCATTCGAACAAAGCCAAGATTGATTTCACATCTATAAACGTCGGGAGTGACCCAGAACTCCCGCCTTGTAGTGCAGCAGCACTCACCAGAACTGTTACCTAGGTCATGCTGGCGATACGAGCCGGCAACAACTTTCAGCCAAGATCGAAAGATAGACCTGTTTGATTAGGTCTGTTTGTCCGTAAATTTGGTGATAGGCAACCCCAGGCTGTTAATTTTCCCGTGGGAAAACTGAATCTTTTACTACAATTTGAGTACCTTGTTTGTGGGCAATGCGTGCACAATTTATGCACAAACACAACCATCACCGGCCAAGGCACGAAAGTTGTCAAGGTGCCCGCAGTGCGGCGGGCCTGATTCGTCGTGTCGGCAAGTTGCAGCACTGTAAACATGCCACTGGCTGGCTGTCCCTCAACCCATTTGGAGCACAATTGGTTCCAACCCCAACTCCAAGGACCATGTGCGAGATGTACGTGGTCCCGATCATGTCCCATCAATATACTTCGACCATCGTGCATGAAATTGTCTGGCTTTGACAGGTTTTGCATCGACACTTCATCAGGACAACCTA
>VSDK01019045.1:151527-175597 GCA_009767595.1 Symbiodinium kawagutii
TTTCTAGCCACTGCCATGGCCGCTGAAGTAATTTCAGGGCTCAAGTAGTGAAAGTGTCCAAATGTGTTGAGGTTAAGAAGCGAAATTAACGGGTGGGTAGTCCACATCTTGGAAACATCTACATACAAGGCTGTCACTTCTGATGCTGTGTTTGTCCATCTTTTATCATCTTTGATTTTCATGGACTGTTGTTTTTTTCCCTTGAAGCGCTATTGTGGTGTAAAATGCTCACGGGGTGCAGCCTATACAAGCTGGATGCACTTGACCTGCAAATCCAAAAACTGAAAAATTGCGACGGGGACGCAAAGATCGTGGAGATTTTGCAGCGAAGAACCTGGTCGACTCTCCAGCAAGCACTCTCATGCTGTCATTCTTGTCAGTCCGAAACTACTTTGCAAACCAATTCACCCGGTTGTTCAAAACGCTAAGATGTGTTTGATTTCTTGCGAACCAAATGAAGTGAATAATCTGGCAAGCCCTTGAAACCCCGGAGGGAAAAAGAATAAACAGCTACCTCTAGTCGAGGACTACCTGAAAATCAAAAGATTGCAATGGGCACACGAGCAAATCAGACCAACTGCGGATTGGAAAAACGGCCTCAGCCTGTCTGTAAACCCAATGATTTGTCTCACGACCATACTGGGTGTTTCTCAAAATAGGGGACCCCCAAATCATCCAATATAAACTATAGTGATAAGCCATCCATTTTGTGGGTCTTCTGAGAAACCGCCAACTGACTGGTGAAACACGGTAAAATCAATATGTTGCTTGGCCTGCACCCCATTACGTCACACCTCACGGTCTGCCGACCGTGAGTGACCCTAACGTACCTAGCGAATCACATGAGAAATGCCGTGATTTTTTGTGGCATTTATATCAACCAGTAAGTAATTACTTCTCACTGCCAAGTCAACTCACTACCACCCAAAGGTATCAACCTTTTTTGATGGGAGAACTGCCACGAAATCACCAGTGACTGGTCCTTGTCCTTGCTGAACCTGACCATGCCTTGCGCTCATCCCATCTCTTTAAATCGAGCCGCGCAAACAAAGTGGTCCGCGTCCAGTATTTCAAACCTCTGTGACTGGGTGAAAATGTTCGAAAAAATGAGGGTCTGATATGTGTTGCTGATTCAGCTGTGATAATCCCTATTTTTGTTGGATATGATACCCCATCATTGAGGCTTAATATCGACCATAGCCCTTTGGCAGAAACAAACATGATCTGGAAACATTTAAAGTTCCGCTTGCGCTCACACCAGTCTTAAAGTGTGCTCTTTGAGAGAGGCGAAGTGGGCTCTGAAACAATACATCTTGCAGGGTCCAGCGGCATGTAGCATATAGGCAGCATATCTTCCATATCTTCACCACTCCCAAGCACTCTGAGTCGTGATCTTACTGTTTTCACGTCGCGTTCGCTTCATGAAGCTCGCACTGCGTTTCGCTGGCATTAGCCCGGTGGCGTGGCCGCCACGGCGTCCGGCGGTTTTTTCTCAGCTCCAAATTTGGGCAAGGCCAGGCCGCCTGCGCCGAAAGTGATCTCCAGATCCTGGGGCGGCGTGTGAATCACAGACGCCTCCAAGCAGTTTGTCGTTCTTGGTTCACCATTGTTCCCCCATGGTTCGCCTATATGGTTGTAGTGAAACAAGAAAAATGGATGAAGTGTCCAAACAGGTTCAATGAATGGGGTTGATCACAAGTAACGTACCGGTGTTTGTGATGACTAGTGATGACACGTGATCAAAATTGGGGTCCAATACTACCTGGTGTTCCCGATATTTGATTGCGAAATGTGGTGATCCACATCAATCACTCGTTCTAAAATTTCGTTATCATCATTCATCATCAGGTTGGTGAACGTGGTAACCAGTACTACCCATTTTATCACTCTTTATAATATTACGACCAATTCCCACCCTTTGCCCGGAAACTTACACGTGCACAATCGCTTGTCATACTGGACCCTCAAATTCCTGCGCAGGCCCGCTGTTTTTTGCTTCTCAACCGAAAAACTGTAAACCCTAAACCTCAAACCTTCAAACCCTAAACCCTAAAACCCTAAAAACCTAAACCCTAAACCCTAAAACCATACACAGTAAACCACAAAGTCCTAAAACACAAATCGCTGCGTATAGCCAACGTTTTCGCAATTTCTCCAAGTTGCTGAGTGTTATACTGTTGTACAATGTTCAAGTTTCCGGGCAAAGGATGGGAATTGCGCGTAATATTACTGGTTGACGAACTACCCTTGACCCACCCCTAGATTCAACATGATTCAATAGTACCAACAATAATGTGTTGTGTAAGTAGTTATCCTATGTATCTATCACATTTTGACACAATTATGTAATATAATAATATAATGCATACATGCATACTATTATATATTTACATATAAATTATACATATACATATATAGATCTATGAATGGCTATAATATAAATAGTTATATTATGAGCACATAGATTTTCTATGATCATCTGCTGAAATCCGGTCCCCACAGACTCTCTCCTCGTCTAACGGTTTCTCCGACGACTTCTCCGCCACGCCGTTCTTCACCGCGGCGGCCGGGGCCGCAGCAGGGGCGACGTCTGGCATGGCAGAGGTGGTTGACCTGGCGCAGTCGTGCCTTCCAGGAGTCAGGGGATGAGAAAAACATCCCCATGATGTTATAAAGATGATGCTTTAAGATGATGATTATGCCATATTATGTCACATTATGTCTATTTGACTATGTTATTTGATGATGATGATGATGATGATGATGATGATGATGATGATGGTGATGGTGATGATGATGGTGATGATGATGGTGATGATGATGGTGATGATGATGGTGATGATGATGGTGATGATGATGGTGATGATGATGGTGATGATGATGGTGATGATGATGGTGATGATGATGGTGATGATGATGGTGATGATGATGGTGATGATGATGATGATAATGATGATGCTGATGCTGATGGTGATGATGATGATGATGATGATGATGATGATGGTGATGGTGATGATGATGATGATGGTGATGATGATGATGATGATGATGATGATGATGATGATGATGATGATGATGATGATGATGATGATGGATTGTTTGTCTTGACTGTAGTTCTCACTATAGTACGATTATTGATAATTATACAATGGGGCTATGTGGGGCTGATGTTGTACTGCCTTCTGCTCTGCCGGGAAATTAGCTTTGACCGGAGGATCCCCGAAGATAATCGGAGATGTGTGTGGATCTGGAAATAAGACAACATGCTCCATCCTTCAGAGGATCACTGAAGAAACCTCTCCACAATTCTCTCACTAAAGCTACAATTGACGGATTGCTGCCATCAGTTGTTGGATCGAAAATGGTTGCATCATCACCCAAGTAAACCGCCAAAAAAAAAGTCAGCACTGAGTGAGGCCGCTGAAGTGCCATTTTCACCGCCACTTCACGCCCTTCAAACTTGGCACATTGTGGCCCACCTGCCAGCGCATCCGACATGCCAACACGAAAGGCGTGCTTCAAATTGCAACAGTCCCTGCTACAAGGTTTGGTACTTGGGAAAAGATGAGAAAAGCCATGTTTAGTGAGAATGGTTCTAGGTCTTCATAGTTTGACTCCCAATCATGACTGCTCCCCTGAAAAGGGACATGTCAAAGAAACTCAATCCAGGCAGCTCATCCCGAGGCCTGGTTCAAGATAAGATCTGCATCACAGCAAGGGGTCTTGTGGTATTGGAGCTCCTGAGCTGATGCCTTGAGAGTGGCGTGCTTCAAACGGCATGCTTTGAGAGAGGCTCATTCACAGCCTGGGGGTGTGCGAACCAGTGCGAACCTACGTCTGGGCAATTTCACTTCCCAGGCCTTTGAACTTCATTTGAGGAATCGGGATCCATTTGGTTCTGTAAACCTGGCACTCCAAAACTCTTTGCGGTTGACAAAAAACTCAGTCATCGATCCCGGGAAAGTCTCCTGCGCAGGACGACCAACCGCTTCGTACGCTTTCACCAGCTTTTCCACTGCCCACCTGGCGGCGTAGACATGGGGAGTGCTGCAATCTTACTGGGGGAACCTCCAAAGATCTCCAAAGGCAAAGGCGAGTCGAGTCTTCGATTCTCACTTGGCAGTTGGGGCAACTTGGATGTCCAGCTGTTGTCAAAAAGACTGGGATATAACATGATATAACCAGGTTACAAACCGTATGAGGTAGCTTGTAACCCCTGTAACCACGGACAAGCCCGCACTGTTCAACAAACCGGTCATGGACAGGGTGTGTCGAGAAAACTCTTGCGTCGGTAGCACAGCCACCCCACATTCAGCGTAGAAAGCCAAGAACTCTTCAGCGATGCCAAAGTGTGTGCCCATGAATGTTGAATCCAGATTCCAGCATTTTTTGGGGGGGGTGTCTCCTTCTGTTCTGTTCTTACTCTTGAATTTACGCAATCAATCCGAAATCCAACATAGGATAATATAGGTATGCTCTTGGATGTGGAGTCTGACATTGGGGTGGCTGGCTGCATGTTGCATGCTGCCATCAAATTCCACATCTCACTTGGCATAAGTGACTCCCGAATGATTGGTTCAACACGTCGCGAGGTCACCGTGGCGGCGGCTGATGAGTTCCTATATGAATCTAGGTCAACCCCAAAGGGGCGATTGGAAGCTGACAACTTCAGCTTCGGAGCTTTCGTGCGACTTGCTTCACCTATCCTTTCTTTAGCTATCCCTTCCTCGTTTCCTTTCGCTATCCTTTGTTTTGGAAAAATCATTTGCTCTACTCATCCTTTCCCTTTGCTATCTTTTGCTTTTGCCATCCTTTGCCTTCGCTATCTTTTGCTTGAATTATCCTT
This sequence comes from Symbiodinium kawagutii, assembly GCA_009767595.1. Classification (NCBI taxonomy): domain Eukaryota; class Dinophyceae; order Suessiales; family Symbiodiniaceae; genus Symbiodinium; species Symbiodinium kawagutii. The sequence continues at coordinate 156,374 of VSDK01019045.1, forward strand.
TGCTTTACTCATCCTGTGCTTGAGCTAATCTTTGGTTTTGCCATCCTGTGCCTTAGCTATCGGTAACACGGAACTTTGGTCATCCAAATTTACTTTGATAATCATATATGACATGTAATCATTTATATATATTGCAATCATTACCTTGTCATCATGTCATATCATGTCCATCCCAAGGCATCTGACCCCCAAGGCCCTGGTACCGTCACCACAACGCGGCACTGTTGCCTCGCCTCTGTTGCGAACGAGGCGACAGCTGGTCGAAGTTTGATGTCTCGGACGACTCCGTCAAGGTCAAACCCTGCCAGACCAGCATCCAACTGGAAGCAACAGCAGCTCAGCATGCCTAATCAAGGTTAGTAACCATCAATAATACCTAATCAAGGTTAGTAGTTGATGGTTAATAATGATCTTATTAGTTGATGGTTAATAATGGCTAATATTGGCTAATAATGATCAATAATGGTTGTAATAAAGATCTAGAAAAATGTTGATAGTTGATGGTTAGCAATGGTTAGCGCTGATTTTAAGCTAAGCCCAGCGCCTTGCGTCGAGCCGTAAAGCGCCAGTTCATCACAGATTGTTGGCTCCCAAGCCAAAGCGTCCATTCGTGGAAGAGCAACGGTTCCTGGAGTTTGATCGGCGCCGTGGTGGAACTGGCAGTGCTTTGGTGGAAGGCTCACCCTTGGGGGCTGCCCAACCGCTGGCAACTGCTCTACATCCAATGGGTTCAACATCCAACCAAGCACTGCTGAGGTTTGTCATCAGACTGCCCTCCCAGTCACAAGTTGTGTGTCCGTACCTTGCACTGGTACCTCCCGCTGTGGAATTCTCCTGCATATCTTCGGATCGGAAACCAATCCATGCAGTGAAGCCACTGTGAAAAGCATCCGTCACCTGCTCCAGCTAAACGGCGATGATGGATGATGGAGGATGATGGAGGATGATGGAGGATGATGGGCTGCATGACGCGGAACCAGCTCTAGAAAAATTGCAGCCGAAGCTGCGGGCAAAGGTTCGTGGACTGAATTTTCTTGCTCAAGGATTGAAGCCTTTGGAAGCTCTCAATGACTTGATGATTTCTTGCGATTGATCGCATCCATGCCGGACTAACACGTTCCTTGACAAACTAAGGTGACCAAATTGTTTGTCATTTGGCGCACAGAACAATGTTTTCTTTGAACACAGTGCCCCATGATAGATTTGTATCTCAACGTTGCATGCGGTCACCAAGAGGAGTTATTAGATGCAAAAGGACCCAATTTCTCGTTGGGAAAAAGAACCTGGCCTCCTCGTTCTCTCTCAGAGCCTCGACTTGAAACTTTGGTCGTGCAAGTTGTTGGCTGTCCACTTCGCTGGTGTCCTCCTGGCATGGCTCTTTGGCGACCCCGTGGCCGATTGGACGATTGGACTCACATCTTGTCCTCCACCTGATCGGCCACAGATTCCAGTTGCTCTTGGCCTCGAAGCAAATGGAGGGCAGCGGAAGCAAAAAGTCATTTGCGCTGACTACACCTGCGAAAGGTGATGAAAGCAATGAGTGCACGTTACCAGCTGGAAGTGCTTTGCATCACCAGCCTCAAGTCGTGTTTTTTGTCGTACTTGTCAACGGAGATGCAAGTAAGTGAAGTTTAAGGTCAATCGACAATGAGAAGTATTCCAAATCATATTGTCCCCTAGTAGTCGTCACCGCAACATCCCATCCTCTCCAATAGCCCAATGTATACTTCCATATACAAAAGTACCCACTCTCCCCCGGGGATTTCCAACAAGTTGCTACACCATTACGCTGTGTCCATGCTGGATGGCACCATCCGCGCACCCCAGGTCTCCCCACGTCGGCGATACGCTGCCCTCGCCGCGGCCACGTGAAAGACTTCATCGACCCACCTGCAGCGCTGGATGATACCAGGAGTCAAGATTGGTCTACCATTTTTAGCCAACAACTAATGGTCTACCATTCTTAACCATTTAACTAATGGTTGTTGCTAGTATTGCCAACAACTAATGCTTGTTTCATGCATCAAGTGACCATCAACTCACCAAGATTGGCGAGAACTGCAGTCCAGCAGCAATGGCTTTCACGTATGGTGCTTTGGATCCTAAAAATGATTGAATGGTTGGCAAATGTTGGCAACAAAACACAAGGGCTCCCCAGTGCTGTCGTCTTCGATCCCATTTCTGAGCCCAGAAACGGGGGCGTCCACCATACAGCTACCCCAACCATCCAACCAGCGGAGGTACATCTCTGGGAAGAAAAAGTACTACTAGCCACTCTTCACCAGCTCATTTGCCGCTGATTGACCACTATAAACCATAATTAATCAGCTACCTGATCATTATCAACCACTAATAGTCCTCATCAAGCGTATCATGAAACAGGTTGTGAACCATCGCCACTAATTTGCCTTGATTGCTTTGTGGCTTTTCGATCCCTTGCTAAAAGTCTAACTTTTAGTGGTTATATGGTAAATCAATCATATCCCAAAAAAGCCAAAAAGCTAAGTTCATAGCTGTAATCCACCCAGATTGGCAACCATCAAGCATCAACCAGCTTGTTAACAATTACTTTAATCATCAACCCTTAACCATCATCAACCCTTTCTGACGCTCGTTCTTTGCTGGGCATCACAGCGACGACGGTGACCGTGACGGTGCCGGTGCGGCGACCTCTCCACCGGTCGCAAAGACAGTGGTGCACAGCGGTCCAAGATCTCCCCGCGGCCAACGGCCTTGCAGGTGGCCAAATGAACAAGCTGAAGGTTCAGTTTGACTAAGGGAAGACCTAACTGGGATGAAATAGCTAATAGTAATAACTAATAGTTAGTTTCATCCCTAAGAGTAACTAAGACTTATTACTAATAGTTTGACTAAAAGAAGATCGAACTGCTTAGATGAAGAAAAATAGTAGTCACTCTTAGGGATGAAATGACCAATAGTAGTAACTTAATGGAAGATGAATGGACGAACTCAGGGTAGTAACTATCTTGAGCTGTGCCACTTCCCCCACCTGCAGCAACTCCTCGATCTCCTGGTCATCACCCAAGTCTTTGGCCGCAGAAATGGCTGCTGCCCTTGCTGCATCGTCGCCTGGACCAGTCGGTGGAAATCCAGGGGTCATCGCTCGGCATCATTGGATTCATGAGGATCGTTGGGATCATTAGGATCACTAGGGTAGATCCACATTGATAAACCACCCCTTGTTTAAGCATAACTAGCTGGCAGCTGGTGCTCCACTATCAAATCCAGGGGGTCATTGATGCAGATCTAACATGACCCAACATTTACAATAATCACCAGCCATTATGATAATGCTTGGTTATTATCCCAAATAAAAATGTATTAATTGCGCATTGTTGACTATCATTGATACGGATCTAACCAATGGTCAACAATCAACAATGGCGCCATCATCAATAATAACAATAATTGGTACCATTCCACCATCGTTAGCTGCAAGCGAACAATGTTAGCTATCATCCATGCGGATCTAAACATTACTCCACACTATGATTAACCTATCATTAGTAACCATTACCATTATTGCCATTCCACCATTGATAATTAAAATTGTTAGCTAACACCATTCTTAGTTCACAATCTTAATCATCGTTCCTATTAGCCATTAGCCATCATGAATACTGGACCTTCATCATTAAGCTGTCAACCACTATCATTGACCATCACTATTAACCATTAACCATTACTCTTGACCATTAACCACTACTATTAACCATTAATCGTATTCACCGTTATTGATCAGTGTTAGTTGATCATCATGATCAACCATTCAACATCATCACATCATTCCTATTAACCATTCACCATTCTGAACCACTATTACTAACCATGATTCATTTATCAGTAAACATCATGATCAACCGTTAACATTCATTAACTATTCTTATTCCCACCAACAAGTCGACCAGCAGTGGTCCCACCATTATTGATATCATCATTATTCACCATTGTTAACCTCGTATTAACATGTAATAACCATTTTCAACTTTGTATCTCAATGGTTTACCTGGTGTTAACCTGGTATAACCATTCACAATAATTGGGCTGTGGGTCCAAACCCCGTACCCCTGGTTCCCCTATCATTCACCATTGGTTTCCTTATAAAATGCTTGGTCATTCTCCCCTATTCTGATCTATTATGGTTGGTTAATATAGATCCATAGCCATTTCTTTGTTTGGGCTTTCTATCTTCAACTCTGCGTCTGATCCCTCACCATGCGTGTTGGACCACTCGACCTGTCTGGGCTCGCCGCGCAACGACCCGCCGGCTCCTGGTGACAGCTCCAGCGCCGCCACGGCGTGCGTCAGCGCCGCCGCCACGTTCCTGGGGCGCAGGAGGCCGTGACCAAGCCATGGCGGGGGCAGCCGTTGGTGGTTGGATGATGGTTCAATGGTGAAATGGTATTTGAATGGTTGATAGTTAATGGTTAGATCTATAGTTCATGGTGATAGTTATATAACTATAGTTGATGGTTTAATGATGGTTTATTTGAATGGTAAATGGGGATATAGTTAATGGTTCGCTGGTGGTGAATTGATGGCAGCCATTGATGGTTCAATGTGAAATAGTTGTGAAATACGGGTGAAATATTGGTTAAATGGAAATACAGTTGGTGAAATACTGGTGAAATTATTGGCGAAATACTGCTTAAATGGTGGGTTGATTAGTGCGTATAAATAATCAACCACCATTTCACCAGTAGCTAAATAGTCGTCGCGGGTGAAATATTGGTTCAATGGTGAAATAATTGTGAAATACTGATTAAATGTTGGTAAGTACTGGTTCAATGGCGGTTAAATCTTGGTTAAACACTAGTGAAATAATGGTTCATGTGAATTCTAATTTCAGATTTTTTTCGGCAAAATGCTTAAATATACTCAACTGATCAGCTGTACAGCTAGTGTATTCAATAGATGATCCTAGTGCTCACGTTTTGAAAAAATGCTTCGACAGTGCAAAACAACGCCGGCTCAACAGTGGGCAGTTACAAGCTGGATCAATCAGCGACTTGATTTAGTTGACACATGACAGGAAACCACCACAAATGATTCTGAAACAACCATTTCTTGTCAGTTTTCCTGTAACAAAAGTTCATGGATGGTGGGTTAACAAGAATTTGTTCCATGAAGCAGAAACAATCCATGACGGTCTATAGTTGGCCTGAAGGCATTCCCGTAGATGTTCACAGAAAGATCACAGAGGATACTGTGTTCCTGTTGGGATTTTTACAGCAATATATAGACAGCCAGTAACAGACAGCGGCATATATGATAATTATCCTATGTACATCTATATTAATATGCATGATGAATTCTGCAAATCCACAAAGCTCTTGCTTGCAACTTGCAACATGTCAACGTGTCAAAGACAGAACAGGAAAAGCCCCTGATTCTAGGAAAGCCTTGCTTTGTCCCAAAATTGCATGCATTCAAAAAGCTGGCCCAACCCAACCTTTTTTCATCTAAAAGCAGTCAGAACCGTGGAATTTAACATGATTGAAGGGCCCAAATTGCGGTGCAGTGGTGAGTTTTTTTCCATTGCATATGACGGTCCCCAAATTGATTTACACGTCTACCCAGTCTTGGTGATCGTTATTGTCCTTGATTCCCTGGGTGGTTATATACCATCCCAAAACTATTAGTCAACCAACCAGCCATCCCTGAATATGGGGAACATAAAATATGGTTTAAACCGCCAACCAGTAGTTGATTAAACTCAATTGTTTATTACTATCCCCTACTGTTAGCATCTATAAACCATAATCAACCATTGCAAAAACACCAACCAGTGAATCTGTACAATAATCCCCTACTATCAAAACTAATATACTAACCATTCGTTCATATTACAACAATCAATCATTACAACTCACCCCTGCATAACAATTATTGATTAACCTGCTATTTACCTATGGTATACGCATAATCAATCTACTATCAACATCTATTAACATCTCTTAATCAACATCTATCTATTAACATCCATTCATACCTATCAAATCCTATTAATACCTATTAACATCTACTAACCACTACCGTCACTGTATCTGTTGATGGCCCATCGATGACTTGTCACCACCGCTGCGCACCTCAGTTGCAGCTCTGCCTGCGACCGCAGGATGAAGATTCGCGTCGCACGCGCCTGGTAGTCGCAGTTCGTCTCATAGCTGGTGCGTGGATACTGCACGTGAACATGTGGTGGCTTCTCAAGTCATAGGGAGCCCCAAAAAATGGTTGAAGTTTAGTACTAAAAATGGTTATAACTAGATGATTTAGGGGTACCCCTACTTTGAGAAACACCCATGTGGTGGCTTCTCAAGTCATAGGGAGCCCCAAAAAATGGTTGAAGTTTAATACTTTAAATATGACTATAAATGGATTATTAAGGAAAACCGAACCCACAATTTAATACTTTAAATATGACTATAAATGGATGATTCGGGGTTCCCGTATCCACAAATCATCCAATATAAAGAACTAATATAGCAATAAACATCAAGAAACCAAGCATTTTTGGGGTCCCCTATGACTTGAGAAAAACCACCATGTACATCAAACTACCATTTGGGCCACGGGCACTCCTGATAGCTCACCTGGATAGCTCCCAACCAGCAGCCACTCTCGCAACTGAACTGCAGCGCCACCCATGTGGCCACACGAAATACGAAAAAATTGAGGCTCTCATCATCTCTCATAGCAGACCACTCTCAACCATTGACCAACCATTAACCAACCATTGACCAACCATTAACCAACCATTGAGGTTGGTTGGTCCAAGAATCGTATACCCCCAAATCCCCCCAAAACTGGGGTGCCATGTCGATACTGGTCGTGAACTTGGATGGTTGGTACCACCATGGCCACCAGCAGCGTTTCGGCAGCGAAACGGTGAACTCGTCGCCCGCACCTCGAAGGCATCGCCAAAGCGTTGGCTCGCTCGACCCAGATCTTCCAAGGCCATGATGCAATGATGGCCTCAAGGAGAACCGATCCAGATAGTTAAATCCCAGAAGATGCTGGGATTAATGATGGCATTTTACGGTTTTTCATAGGTTTTTCATAATTATCCCGTGAAAAACCTATAAAATACCATCATTCATGATCAATGATGGATTGATTTCAATGGTTAATGATGATTGCTGATAATGGATGATAACTGATGGTTGATTTTGGCCAGTTTTTTGTGCCGAAGATGATGGATTGAACGATCCGGATCAACAAAATTGCAGAAAAATATCTCAAAATGATGGTTAATCTCCCTGATGCAATGATTAGCCAATGACGGCCTCAGGGAGATAAACCATCATTATGAAACATTAGCCAAAAATTGGCCATGATCAACTATTCGCCGATATATAACTATCCATTCCAAATAGTGCTTACTGGCTAGTGGTTGGTAATGATGGCTATTGATGGTTATCGATCGTAATGAATGGTTCTTGGTGTGTTATCCCATTGGTGTCGATATTGGAGAATCTTCTAATAATGATAATTATAATAATAATGGTTGTGTTCTGATATCTGTCAGTTCTAACAACGGCTCAAGTAATGGCTTGGTGATAAACGATTCCGTTGGTGAAAAATCTTCTTGCAAATAAATATTGATGAAGTTCCAATACTGGTTGGTGATCGTTGATGCTGGTTGTTGTTCGATGGCGGATAAGAGTAACATTGGTTCTTGATCCGGATGGCCATTGGTGATTGATGTTTGAACCGTACATTTACCGTTAATCCCCGTCGTAGAACCTGATTATTCCAAAGATATTAAACTTCATTGATGTTGGCAGTGAATCATGATTGATGATTGATTGATCAGTGATTGTGATGATCTAATTGGTTAATTATTCATGTTGGCAGTGATTGTTGTCCAACTGGTTCTTGATGTGGGTTATCCAATTTAATATAATCATCCAATGATGGCTATTGATCATGAATAGCGATTGGTTCATGATGACCGATTGGTTGGATTATTGATGGTTGTAATCCAATTGATCATTGTTATCCAATTGGTTGTTATTGGTGTTGGGAATGAATAATGATTAGCGACTGATCAGTGATGGTTGGTGCTGATGATGTTGACCATGGGTGCTGAAATCATTGCATTAGTTGTGGCACGGCCGAGCGTTCCCCATATTGATGCGTGACACGTGGTTGTCATCCCTGTAATTAACTACGATTAAGCAGGAGCATAAGTATTGCAAAGAGAATCTTGATTGTTGTCAATCCTCCCTGAGATGCTTTTATCATCCTTAACCACAATGAATCATTTGACATTATGGGCTTGCTGAATCATTGTAAACCATGATCGGCCGTAGTTCATGGACAATGGTTTTCTTCATGGTTGTATGATGGAAAGGTCCCGTCAAAGCCAAACCCCATCAACTTGGGGCGGTCCTGGTGATGGTTGATGTGGTTGTTGATTGGGTAATGGTTGGTCATGGTCATTAGTCATGGGTATTGACCAATCGTGGCTGATTAATATTCAATAACAGTTCATGGTTGCAAGGACTAGTGGTGGCAAGTCATGGTTGATCGTCGTAAATCATTACAAAGTATTCACCATGAGCTACAAGAAAAGGAATCATGACTTGAACCACACAAAGTGATTGGTGAGCGCTGGCAAGTTGCAATCATCAAGTCACTAAGATTCACTAAGTGTACAGCTGTATCCATCAACCGGGGTACCAAAAACGCCCCATGGTGCTGGTTGTCCACGGCCGCACGGCCACCGCCACTGCTCCCCACTGAGGACTCGGCGTGCTGCTGACCACTCCTGGAAGTGACATGGTTGATGAAACTGAGATGAGGAGACCTGATCTAACATGAAGTTTGATTGTTGATGGATAACATGTCCATCTAACCTGATCTCATTTCACATTTCTTTACATGAAGTTGATGGATAGATGGATAGATGGTGTTGATAATAGATGAAGTTGATGGATAGATGGGGTTGATACACCGGTAACACTATTTTCAACGGAAGTCACCTGAGTCACTTGAGTGAATGGCGGCAGGATGCGCTGCCATCAGCAACACGAAAGCAACATGGTTTCTGAGTTGTCAGGATTGCACCCAGCTGATATCAGGTAAGATCAGGTAATATCAGGTAGATGCAAGAATGCAATAGTCTTGATTTCAAGACCTAGCTTCTTATTGGGGGCTGCGGCCAGGTATGTCAGGTAATACCAGGTAAAATATCGGGTAATATCAGGTTATCGGGTAATATCCGGTAAAGTATCAGATAAAAAACATGATAAAACCAAGTAAAACCAGGCAATTGGTAAACCCTCCACAAATCCCTAGGCTCCATCAACGAAGGTAGCTGCAACAGGTGGATTGGCTGCGCCGGCGCAGCTTCCCCAGGTCTCCTGGGCATTCAAGGCGTCTTTGGTTGCAACCTGGCCCAGCACCACAAGTTGGACGACTGCGAAAGGTGGTCGTCAAAGTGGCACTTCAATGGATGTCAATGGGAGCAAACTTAGTTGGGATTTTTTTGTGGGCTCTGTTTGGGGATTTGTTTTTCGATTCCGTTTCAATAATGGTTAATAAGCATGGTTCTGCATGGTTAACAAGTGACAATGGTTGATAAGCATGGTTACGACAATGGTTAACAATGGAAAAGGTTAATAGGTTTAAGCATGGTTAAGCATGGTTAACATACTGTTAATATTGGTGAAGCATGGCGAACAATGGTTAACAATGGTCACCTCCTGCTTTGCTTCAAGGAATCAGACCTAATCAGACCAGAAACATCAGCTCCGAGGGTCCGCCAACCTCAGCATCATCTACCAGCTGGTAGACGGCCTCAGCAACTGCCTGTCGAAACGCTGTCAGGGGAGGACTCCTGCAGCTTGGCTCCACTTGGCTCAGCTTGGCTCAGCTCATGATCTGCCAATCTGCCACGTGACCCACTCAACAAGCATCGCTGGGACATGCTGGGACCAGCCCCTGGGCACCTTGAAAGCCCGGAATTGCGGCGCCGGCTCAGGGGCCTCACACGACGTGGGACCAGTTGAAAGAATGTCCAAACGCGCAGCTGAAGCTACAACCGTCGTGACGTCGTGCCTGCTGACCAACAGACCAACAGAAGTTTGAGAGTCCTCTGAGAGTCCCTATGACCTCTGACATCCTCTCATCACCCGGGACGGTAGAGTCTGGTGGTGACTTCGGATCTGCGCCTTGTAGCATCGCCAAGGACCAGCCACCGGCACCGCAAGGCTCTCCTAGGCAAAGGGTGTGACCGGTGGCTTATGCAGGAACCAAAACCAATTAATTATTCCAAGAAGCCAGATGAAGCAAAAGAGTCATTGCAAGGTTCATCTGGGATTCTTGTGTGATAAGAGGTTTGGTATTGACAACCTTACAATCTCCCGTCCCCAAACTGCCTGTGTCCGGCAAAAAACGTAGAAATTCCTTACTAAACAATCGGGCAGGACCGGTTATATTTAGGGGAAAGAGATTACCAGGCATGACGATAATATCAAAGTTGGTTGATAAGCCCTGCGATCTGTAGTTTCTTGTTCATCTGCAGAGCGTTGCCAGAGTTTGGCATGGACCCACCGGTATGTTTGCGTCGGAATCAGAGTGATGAAATTATCAGAGAACTAGAACCTCATCCACCAATGGAACACAAAGATATCAGGCTGGCATAAACTGAGAACCTCAAAATGGATGGTTGTGCTACAAAACAGCTGTTTTCGCCATAAGGCATAATATCCATGCATGATCATCAATCGACGTAGTCAAAAATGGCTAAGAATTTCATGGATCGCTCTTCCCATCCATCACTGAACTCCACTTGCCGGCACCAACTTGGCTCAAGCGTCTGATGGAATTCCGTACAGTGGCTCTCCCTGGCCACTCAGCAGCCAGCCATGCTTTACCTCAGAGGAAGCCGTGTTGTGGCAGCGATCCCTCGAAGCTTCGCTGATGGAAGTTCTTTGCCACTTCAAGACTGGGTCGCTGCCACTGTAATTCAAGGGAATGGAAAAAAATCCTGTAGGTTGTCACGTTGCACAAGTACAAGGAAACACACCCCCCAGAGGCCAATATGGCTGTAGGATGCGAATTTCCCGTCAAGCACTTCAAGCGATGTCTCTGACTGCCCGATGCCCAGTGACTTTGCCGCTCCGAAGAACTTGTTCATCTCGGTAAATTTTGAAGCCTCCAAACATCCAAGCGCGGCTCTGCGAATTCACCAGTCTGATTCTCTAGAGAAGCCGTGTTAGATTCTCGCCATACACTGGCCATGCCAAGAATTGGGAAAATATTGCACTATGACATGAACTACTGGAATACTGTGCACACAGGTTGGAGTCCATCACACTCGAATTTTCCATCTCAACCCTCAGATGACTATGGCCCTCATCGTACTTCAGTATATCCATCAGTCATTGGGGTACTTCGAAAATCGGAAGACGTCACTTGCATATTGTGGCGAGTGGTACAAACTAAGCATCAAGAGTTCAATCATTGAGTCGGGTGTTTCTCAAGCCATAGGGGACCCCCAAAGCCCCAAAGCTATGGTTGGATAATGACTTCAAATGATGAATGACTTGGATGATTTGGTGGTTCCCTATTTTGAGAAACCACCAGTTAGGTTCGTAGTGGAAACACAAACCCTTGAGTGTTGCTCATCTACCATAATTGGATGGTCTACCTCAAAGCTGCATCGTTAAGATTGTCGGCTTTTTCTCGGCAAATGATTTGGGGTATATCAATAAATAAATAGATAAATAAAAAGATAAATAAATAAATAATGCTACCCTGAACGAGGCTTTTCACAAAGTATCCATGATCATTCTTCGAACCGAAAAATCACCGGCTTATGGACATGAGGGTTGGATTTGACCAACTTTCATAAATAGACCAAGAAAGACAAAAAAAACAATCTTGAAACATAGGATAACTGGTTGGTGAATGATGTCAGTCACCCAAGCATTTGTTGATACTAGGGAAAAAAAAAAAAGCAAAAATGCTCAAATCCACCCGATAACAGTTGATTTTACGTCATAAAATACATATAAGTAAATACATCATTCCATATCATTTGCAACTCCTCTGGATGGCTCAACATCCAACCAACCCCAGGCCCCTCTGAACAGCCGCCTGCGCGGCTGAGGTGTTGAAACACTTGGCGCTCCCCGGAGGCCTCCAGCGAATCAGAACTGAACTGGATCTTCGCCAACTTCAAGCAGCAACTGGGCATTCTTTGGGATGTTTTTTCTTGCCAAAAAAAATCTAAATAATCATCTAAACAATTTCAAACACAAAAATCCACCGCATTTTTGGATGCTTTGGTGGCTGCTTCTTGGTGAATAACTCTACGTGGAGCTCATTTGGAGCGCTCCTGGAAAAGGAATGAACAAGAGGGATCAAGACTTCAACCGCATGTGCAATTTCCGCGGATGAGCTAATTTATGCATATTCTGGGGGGAACAGATATTTTCTGGAAAAAGAAAATGCTAATTTAGCAATAATTCATGTGTTGTTTCTGTCATATCCTTTGGGGAGCAACACCGAACGATTCTCAATCCTGATGCAACAAAGGATGCCGGCCCCATGGGGAAACGCAGGTTCTCCAACTAATTGTGGATGTCATCATGTAGGAATCAGCATGTCCAAGGTCCATCAAGATCCATCAAGGTCCATCAAGGTCTATCAAGGTCCATCAAGGTCTATCAAGGTCCATCCAGGTCCATCATGGTCCATCAAGGTCCATCAAGGTCCATCCAGGTCCATCAAGGTCCATCATGGTCCATCAAGGTCTATCAAGGTCCATCCAGGTCCATCAAGGTCCATCATGGTCCATCAAGGTCTATCAAGGTCCATCCAGGTCCATCAAGGTCCATCATGGTCCATCAAGGTCTATCAAGGTCCATCCAGGTCCATCAAGGTCCATCATGGTCCATCATGGTCCAAACCTGTCCAAAAAACCGTGGCCCGGTGACATCCGAACCATGGCCAGCCTGGTAGATGCCATTCACCGCCTTTCCAGCTGAAGAAGTTCAGTTGGAGGATCAGTCGCTAACGGTTGGTGGCTATCATAGGTGGCCACTAGCTGGATAAAACCCTCCCGGATGACTCACAGTGGCCAGCTCATGGTTACACTCTGGTGGAGCTGAAGTGAAAATCCATGATTTAGTGATCCTTCGCTTCCAGATGCTTCCAGGTCAGGAACTACCAAAACACAGTCAGCAGTTGAATTGCCAACCGGCCTCACAGCCAGCAGAAGACACCAACAGCGCCCCAGTCGTCCCCTCCGCAGTCGTTTCCGACGCACCTGGCGATCACATACAACCACTGGGGCTTCACAGATCTTCCACAAGCAGATCCCAAAACATCATCAAGCTAACGGTTTGATGTACCAGTTCTGACTCCAAGTGGATTCAACATGACTGGATCTGCGGATGTCGGCAAGCTCTAGTTGACCCTTTCCAGAGAGGAAAAACAAGGTCAACTGCCAAGAAACAAGATCATCAGGACAGCTCCTCAGCTCCCCCAACACTAGGGAATATGCTGATTTCTCAAAATGCCGGGTACCCCAAATCACACTTATGGTAATTTTGGCATCCCCTATTCTGAGAAACCAGTGTAATCCCTAGTGTTGGGACGCCTGTCGGTTACTCAGAATACAATCCCTATTCTAATGAGGGGACTGACACTTATGGCAATAAACTAACCAGATGGTAAGAATCGTGAATTCCCAACTCCCTGTCGTCCTGCCTGGCTCAGCGAGGCCATGAGGTAGCCTCACCTGGTAACCTGGCGAGGGACACCTAGAGGAATCAGAAAAGAACAAATAGATAATTGTAGATCTGACTACCTAGAAATATTATGAATCATTTTACTATACTATCATTATAACACATTACCAATCGTATTGATAATGATATTTTTAGATCAGTGACTGATTATGATTCTAATTGATGATCAATACCGATCATCATGTGGCTAATACTGATAAGCAATCGTAATGGCAATGAAGTGAATCACAATGGTAACGATAATAGTAGATTCGTACAAGCAAACCATCCATGTTTCCTGGCAAAACATGAGCTATGTATGGTAAACGTTGGGAGATGTTTAATTGACATGGATCTCTCAATACTAAAAGTAAAAATTCATCCGACTATTAGCCATGATTGATCATCATTGGCCATTGCTGACCATCATGGACCATTAGCATCCACTAACCACCACGATGTCTATGTATAGATGGCATCTAATTCTCCTACGACTCGTAGTTAGGTCCAGATCTGTCTGTTCCATCAGCAACCCGGCTGCCGAAATGATCCATGACGCACCAAAACCTTTCCTGTACTCCAAGATGGTGACAGCAATCATGGGTCAAAACGCAGTGCCCCTGGTGAATATCAGCCTTTTTGTGGAGTATTCATCTGCAAATTTTGGGCTGGTTGGTATTGACCTGTTCCCTGGGTGCCTCCCAGATCACACCGAAAGCCATCTACACAACTTGTGAGGCCAAATGCCGTGCCCACCGCACTGCCAGAGGGTAAATTCCTCTGAAATCTATGTGATACATAAGCGTTTACTTTTCCAATAGTATGGTACCTTGGTTTTGTATGACTTTATTATGAGTCTTTTAATAGGTTTGATTGCGGCTTTTATAGGTCAAATGGCTGTGGGTCAGTTCACCCTGTACCCCTGCTTCCCCTCATGAACCAGCACGTCTTCCCTATGATTGTTTGTGATTGTCCCCCATGGAAGCTGGTTGGTAAACTGCTTGACCCATAGCCATGTATAGCTAGATATAGCTGGTATATCCCCTATGAGTTTGTTGGTTGTTCTCTCCTATTATTCACCATTGACCATTGGTTGGTCCCCAATTATAACCATCAACTAACTATATCAACCACATAAGCTGATAGGTTCTTATCTTACTAGTATGCCAACTATTGTTGGTTGGTTGGTTGGTTAACTGCTTGACCCAACTCGCCCAGCTGCTCACCTCGTGTGGCTCGTAGCTTGGCATCGCTGTAACAACGGATGGGCGGTTGGAGTTGTGCCATGGGAGCAGCCCCATGGGAGGTCCTTGAAGGCCCCTGGGATTGGACGCAGTTGTGCTGTGAGGTCAGCTGCTGTAGTTTCATCAACTTTTCCACCCTGCAAATCTCTTTCAGAAAAGCTGAAACCTGGTTGGTTTTTGTTTGATCTTTTAAGGGTGGAACATCTATATATAAGAAATTTCTTTAAAATCGAAAAATCTTCTCATGCAGGGATGGGTGATCTTGAAGTGCAACAATGGCCTGTGAGCTCAGCAACTTGACTTGTCTCTAGCTCTGGGCCCAGCTGGCAGCATCATGGAGGTCATCGTCAATGAACTGAGCAGCTTGGAGAGCCCCTCCCGTCTCCCGCGTGATGGACACACACCCGCAGCCCCAAAAGTTGCTGGCTTCCCCAGAAATGATGGAGTTGCGACCCAGGTTTTGAGATGTTGGGAAAAGTCATCAAATTGGTTCATGGAAGCTACGAACATGTAGACAAATGTGGAAAGGCCTGGAAAGATCTGGAAAGATCAAAGATGTGGAAAATTGTTTAAAGTATCGAGGGTTCAAGACAACCAACCAGTGATAATTCCCATCTGGAACCGCTCCATTGAAATTGAAGAAATGTGTGGCCAAGTTGCTGCTAAAGCCACTTTATCATTCAACAGCTATCAAGCATGGTTTACATGTGAAATGGTAATCCAATGATCATTGTTCAGGCCGTTAATCCTGATTCAGGTGAATGACTGCTGTGAACGATGGTTCGTTTACCATGATTGATTATGACGATTGACCATCATTCACCATCTTGTATGCTGCATGCGATTGTCCATGGTTCATCGTGACGAATGACCAAAATTCATGGTTATTGCCAGTTATTACCAAATTAACCACAATCAACCCATAACTTAAAATTCCATCCTTGTTACCATTAATTCCATGGTTATCGCCCACACTCCACCAGCGTTTCCTGGTCTTCAGGTACCAGCGATCACACCTGGCAGTCTCTGGCTCTTCTGGGGTTCCGCTGGCCTCCAGCAGTGCCGACTGCGGTAATGATTGATGGGTTGAAGCTATAGCAGTTGCTGTGATGATGATTGATAGGTTGAGTTGTCATTAATAGTAGAATTAATAGGCCTTCTGCAAATTAAGCGTCACAAATTCTGCTGCAACTTCAACTTCTGTTCAGAGCCATAGCACAGTTTGGCTCGGAGATGATTGTCAGTACTAGCAGAAAACTCTTCAAAAATTCCTCAAGTTGGAGACTCCTTGCTGTTGCTACTGTTAGAGATGATTCGAAATCATTGGATCTGCTCTCCGTGGAGTCTCCAGGTCCACCTCCTGGTCTAAGCTTCGACCGCTCTTGGATCTGCTCGACAGGCGGCTTTGCCTCGGCAGTGTCGTGGCAAGCGACGGATTTGGACGGCTGGGGATTTGACGCGTCTGTTTTCGATGGGTTTCTATGGTAGCTACGAGTACTAATGATTAACAATAGGGGATAATAACTAACAACAAGGATTGATTAAGCATTTCTAAGTAACCAACAACAATGGTTAATAATAGGGGATAATAACTTAACCAACAACAAGGATTGATTCAACATTTCTGTGGTAAGGATTGGTAGGGACTGGTAGGGCCAATTGATGGTTCAAGGATGGTTAGATGGCGAAAGAACATGGCTTGCTTGAAGGGACGTGTTGACCTATCACTATCCAGAATCGATTTTTTGGAGTCATTTTGAATCAACTGGCTGATTCTGGTGGAAGATGATCTGTTCTGAGCTATCCATGCGCGTGACTGCACGTAATAGTGTCCGTTGTGGTGCAAAATCAAAGCATCAAGGATCATTTGACATCATTTGACCATGTCTCAACCATCAACCATCATTTGACCACCATCATTTGACCATCTCGATCATCATTGACCAAAAATTCGCCCAACTGATCAACCCAACTCATCAGCCCGCCACTTCTTAGCAGGCTGTGGGTCAAAACCCTTAGTCCCCCTGGTTCCCCTATCATTAACCAGGCTGTTTTCCATATCATTACTAGTTATCATCCCCCATGAAATTGGTTGGTTAACTGCTTGACCCATAGCCAGCCTTCTCAGCCCCCATGATTCCATCCTGCCGGCTATGCCAAGGCACGCTGCTCCCGTTTTTGACTTCGAGGTATTTCTGGAGCCAGCAGCCTGTGGCACGGCCACTCACTGGGCTGATGGGAAGATCGAACTGGGAAACCCTGGGTGTTTAGAGGGAAACCTTGGGTTTTTCGGGGGAAACCATATGTAATCGCTGGTTATACCAGGTCGATTTTCCCATCACAAAATGCACTGAACCACAACAAACATACGAGGCAACGCCTACAGCAAGCAGCAGAAGATGATCAGAAAATGACCATTACCATCTAATACCAGTAGAGGAAAGGCACCAGTTTGGGGAGTACCCAAATGACAGGAGAGGGGCCCATGAAAAGAGAAACATCTAGGGTCTCAAAGCTGCCCTCCGAGTCTTAGGGTAAGCCTTGCAGAAGTGTCAATACAAGTCAATGCACACAAACAGACAGCAGTACCAGTTAAAGCAAGGCATTCCACAAAGCCACCGCACCAAACAGAACTCATCAAAATCTCCAAAGATTCGCTCAAGAAAAGTTTCTGCCTATAGATCTGGAGCCTTCTGCGCTATCGGTTTCTGCCTATAGATCTTGGGGCCACTCCTGGTAGCTCCCAATAGCTCCCAATAGCTCCCAATCGCTAGGGCAACCAAGGACACCTCGCTGCCACACATCGAGGGTCTCCGGCTCCTGGGGGTGACCTGACAGGCAACACGAAGATGATGCGTTGAAGATGCGCTGGAGCTAATCCATTGGGGAAAGCCATTGAGGGAAAGCTGTTGAGGGAAATTGATTGGGAAATTGATTGGGAAATCCATTGGATTCAGAAATAAGTCCTGGCTTTTCAAATTGACCAACTCAAACATCTGCAACTGATGCAACTGCAAATCCGCGGCCAAGGTACAGAAATGGACCGCGCCGAGATGCACGTCGCATAGGATCTGACACGGGTGATGGTCATGGATGGTCATGGATGGTCATGGATGCAGGTTGAAGCTATCGAAACACATCATGTGCGCTACCCCATGTGAAGCCCGAAAGTGGCATAGCTTCGCCGAAGCAAAAGGTGGCACTCTCGGCGTAGGATATGGAAGTAAAGCTGTCCACGACTCATGCTGAGCGCTTGGAACCCGAAGGAGGCAGCGATGGTTTGCATGTTTCTGATCTGCTCCTGCCTGCAGGTCTGCCATGATATAGATCAGAATCAGTAACACAATGGTCTACAGCAGGTGAGCGACATCAGCATACCATGGCAACAACAGAGAGCCCTATTCAAACCGATGAAGAAAAGAGGCCCAAAACCACTTGCCCCGGCCACGGAAACATCTGTGGCTGCTGGATCCAGCAATGGAGGTGAACAATTGTCTTTTTCCATGTGTTTTTCCATGTCTTGACCCACGACTCTTTGATCTATCATCTATGTTCAGCGAAAATCTCCCAGAAAATCATCAAAAATATCCTGTTACTAATAAAAACATCTATATCTTGTTACTAATAAAATCATCAAATATCTTATGACTAATATCTATAGTTTGTGGATGTTCTACGTCACCATTCACGTCACCTGCTCCACTTCGGCACGCTGCTTGAACGTTGGAAGGCGCCTCGCCGACGAGGGCGAAGGCGGCGTGGCCTCCTTGTCACCACTGGGCCTGACGGGTCGGTTGGCCGGTGGTGAATCGTTCACATGTGCTAAATCATCTGCTATGTATGGTATATAAACTATGGTACATAACTGGTAAATAGCAGATGGTTTTCCTACATTCTGTCAACTACCAAATGGTAAATAAACTATGGTAAAACTATGGTAGATCGTTATAGTGTGGTAGATCAGCGTTGGAAAATGGTGAAACTACGGTAAAGCCCGGTAAAGCTATGGTGAAGCTGTGTTAAACATGGTGGTGGGACATAACCAAGATGTTTCAGTGCATGATTTTGCTGGATTGCATTGGATTCCTGACCTTGAAAGCTCCTTATCACAGGGCCGCAAACCGCTGAATCTAAAGCCAGGGACCTTCCATGGTGTCCTTGGTACACTCAAGTACCTCGACAAATGCTGGGTGCCCCATCATCATCCTCAGCAG
>VSDK01019045.1:186034-196220 GCA_009767595.1 Symbiodinium kawagutii
CCGGAAGGTTCCGGAGGCTTCCGGTGCAGATGTCAGGCAAGGTTCCGGGAGGTTCCGAAAGGTTCCGGCAGGTTTGGGAAATTCTGATGCAGTTGCTGGAGATGGGCAGTGGCTCTTGTTGTTGGGGATACCACCTTAGCTTATTTTTGTCCGTAAATCAGCTGGTTGAATGAGTCTTATGGTGATGGCGTTCGATATTTGCGCGGCTTACTGTGATAAGTTAAAACATGTTTGAACATAATTGATAATTATGATGATGCGTGATCTATGGTGGGTAAAGATTTAACGGTTGATAGTTGTTTCCGCTTGATATGGTGAATGAATGTCCGGCTGGCAAATGGCTCAACCGGTTTTGATCCACCCCTATGCGGCCTGGTCCAGAATCTGACCCAGGGATGGGGGCGCACCAAGGCCCCAAGTCTAACCAGCTTGGGGCACCCCCATAGACACAAAGTCATGTCGCCGAATCACTGCTAGCATGACGATCACTTCAGGATGCCCATCAATGGTGACCCTTACACGGCTTGGTTGTATTGAGGTTACATCTGACAACCCTCATCATCTATCGTTTCCCGGTAGCAAAATGTCCACCCAACTGGGCTTGCCAACAGCTGAGTTCACTCAGCTTCAACCCACGAAAACCGTCCAAGAGATCTGCCTGCCAGTTCAGAGTCACTGCTCAAGCCAAGCTCGTCCAAGCTCCTGACCAGACCAAGAACGATCAACCAACGAATTCACCGTGCAGCTAGAAGCATCATGAACCACATCGAAGCACTACAGTAGTTCACTAATTTCGAATCATTCGATTACATCTACTTCTTTCTCTCTCTCTCTCTCTCTCTCTCTCTCTCTCTCCGTCTCGCGCATTCGTCTCATCCAGTGACTCCAGTGAGACCTTTATCAAGGCCGAGCTGTATAGCTGTGCAACGACGCCACTAAAACGAATTACTAATTGACAGTTAAAGGCAAACAAAGGGCCGATAATGGCCGAGCACACTGCAGGCCACATCTAATCAATCATTCATTGGTCACTATTGTTATGTTGAATCAAGCATAGCTTTTACCGCAAGAGCAGCTGAAAGTTGGAAGCTGCTCATGACCATCACTGGTTTCATCCTCACCCCCAGCTGCAGTTGAGGCAGTGACATTGCATCAAGGCAGCTTCAGCCCTGAAAAGCATCGGCAGGGCGAGTCCCGCAACTGTCTGTGCGCTCAAGCTGGTTACTAGGAGACAATGGCAAACAATGATGATATCGGACACAACTGGGCTAGTCACCGGGTGTAAACCCATTTGCAACCTCATTTGCAACCTCATTGGCAAACTCATTCGCAAACCCATTTGCAAACTCATTCGTACACCCTGTCGTAAACCCAGTCGTACCCTATACAGTAGTGAGGATGGCGGGTCAGTCCGAGTTCTCCAGGGTTACCCTTTTCTCAAAGGAAAACCCGGTAGAACCATGCAGCAATGGAGACCACAATGTCTCACTCACAGCATATGGAAAGCCAAGTCTGAAGGAATCTCTGGCTGTTAACTTTCCTGAGATAAGTGAGAGTTGAAAAGTATGGAAAAGAGACTATTGTACTTAATAGTTATGTAAGGCTTTATATTATAGTTATATATAATAAGTGATGAAAAAAAATGTGCTGAAAACTGTGACAGTTTGAAGATTGCGGTTCCAAGAGCTGTGGCCGCTGGAAGCGTGCCTGGACGGGGGAAGACTCCGGAAGAGCCAGGCGCGGATGGCACAGCATTGGCTGCGAATGTGTTGCAACCGTTGCTCTCTGGCTGCGCGCCTACCGTGATGTTTGGGGCTACGGCTGCTTGCCGAGATCTGGGCGAGAATGCTACGAACAATGGTAATTGTTACTGACCTCAAGAGAAGCAAGTGTATTATGTTGTATTCATTTGTATTGTTACATGGTGTATTCACGGTATTCATGTATATTGCATTCATGTGTATTCATCTATATCATTTTGCTTCTCGGTCACTCCGGTAAGAGACCACGTGTGCAATCCTACTTCATCTTAGACTATTCTGACGGGCTTTTGATGGACTTTCTTCGCATCAAGCTGACAGAACAAGTTGCCATGGTGTGTTGAAGTGTGTTGCTGCTGGCTCAAACCCATGACATGTCTAAGACTGGCTCAAACACAGGTCTTCGCCCGAAGATTTCAAGCGGCTGCAACAGAAATATGCCAAGAATGGGCTTGTGAGAGGCATTTGTTGGAGGGTCAAAATTGCTCTCACTATGCAAGGGCTGCAAGGGGTGACAACAAGAGATCAGAGCGGACTTGTCTATGAATTTTCCGGCAAAGATCTGCAAAGTCTCTCAAAGTTCAAACATTTGACGTCACAAGCCTCGGCCAGCCTGTCTGGTACAAGTGGAATCGAGGCCACGCATCGTCTCGCAAAGCAGTCGTCCCCATGTCCGCCGGCGCAGCCCCCGCAAGGTCGTCAGAACTGACAAGTCGTGGCATTGCTGCAGGCAGTCTGCATGAGCATAGACCCTTGACGCTGGCACGTGATGAGATCCATGTCGTTGGCTGCGACCAGCGATGGAACTGGATTGGCACCTCTCCGCCGGTCAACCTCCTTATGGTCTGCATGACCGAGCTTTTTGCTCTGACAGGTTCGGGAACATGTTCGAATTTTACATCCCGAAACGCCTGCAGATCAACAAAGAACACGTCGTTCCTCCTTTCCTCTGATACATCTTGTCGCTCCCAACATTGCTGCTCGTACTTGGTATTCGCCCAACGCCTCCGCTGGTTCACGGGTGCGGCAGGTGTGGGGCCTTACCCTGTGAAACGAGTGCTGGTGCTGCTTGCCCTCCTTCACTGGAAAACCCCGCTGGGTGCTGCTCCTCGATCTTCACAGTTTTGAAGATTTGATTCACTCTTTCAGCGGCTCACGTCCCCTGATCAGTGTCATGGACCTTAGCCTTCATTGCATCGAAGAGTCTTCCAGCCTGTTTTCCACCGAGCGGATTTCTCCTCCAGACAAGGTGCCTCTCTCTCCAGCTGCTGAGCCAAAGTACCAGGTGGCTACCAGGTCGCTACCAGGTGGCTACCAGTGACAGCTCGTTGAGATACAAAGATGAGGCCATCAGCGCGATTCGACCGCTCGGCTTCTCCGCCAACTGCACGAAATGCGTCGTTCGTTCAGATCTCCATGGTCTCGTCCTTGCAGCGACTGGCTCAAGAGGAGGGTTCCACTGACACGATGGGCATCTTGCCATACATGGCATGCACTTTGACCATGTCTCCAAGTCTGCAACGACACAGGCCGCTGTAAGATGTGACCACCAGCTCGTAGTAGCCACCCACTTGGGCTTCCCAGGCTGGAATGGGTGTCGTGCTATCCTTCGGGAGCAACTCGAAGAACATGCTGCCAGGATCCTAACCAAAAGATCTTGAGGGAAGAGGGAAGGGACAGGGGCAGGATATGATGGTTGCTCAAGTCATAGGGGACCCCACAAATCATCCCCTATTGATTATTCATAATTTGTACTAATAGTAGTCAACCAGCTGCTTTTTGGGAGTCCCCTATTCTAAGAAACACCAATATGGCAGAATACACCACAGGACCAAGAATGAGACATCACAGGACCAAGAATGAGACAAACAGGTCACAATAATCCGGTCTCAAAAAATCTTTGTAGAGGGGATTCGGGGAAGACTTTAGCGCAATCTCATCATCGAGCATCTCTCTGACAAAACTCGACTACAGGATCTGAAGGACATGCGACATCTTATGACTGCCAAGCATGATCTTCAGAGACTTCCGAGGGAACTTGCGACTGCCAAGTTTCTAAGAGGTAGCTCCATCGGCCAAAGGGTTCCTCCGGAAAGATGTTGACACCCAGGTGCCCAAGGGTTCTGGAGCTGGTGTAAAGCCTCAACAGTCGTGATGCAAGCATCACAGGACCCACAGGATCACAGGGGCCCCACCAGGGCCCAAAATGGCACCGATGTGCTGCATTTGAAAAGAATGGTTCACGCATTCCTATGCAATGTCATTGAGCCAGTCCAACTGCAAAACCAATGTGGATTTGTCCAGAAAAATGGTGTATCTGCAAAACTGGTGGTTTCACTATCAATAATGGCCATGAACTTGGATGGTTCCTAGGTACCACGATTTATGGACACAAGCAGTGTCAAGATTGGGAATTCCATTTCAGCAATGTTCGGGGCCACTCTGTGCCGCGACTTGCTGGCGAGCATCGGAGAGTAAACTGGCAGGTCTCCCAACCCACGCTTGCCGTCATCATTCGTGCTGGTCACAACCACCACCTGCTTGAAAGGTGCAGTTTTTTGGATACAAAATATACGCCAGTTTGATCCCTTTTGGATTTACATTTGCAAATTTGTGGCTACCTATCAATTTACATGATTTTGCATATACCGTCTCTGTCAGAGACTGAACAGCCGACGTGTGTAGCCACATCGTCCAGGACGGTTCAAGCGACGAGTGGCGGTGCCACACCTGGTGCTGCTCTGATCCCATACTTGTCCAGCAAGAGTTGCTTATAGGTACCCTCTGGTGAACTAACCTGGCAACGGAAAATCCTCCATTTATTGCTAGTTTCCCAGGGTTTCACTAGAACATATGGTTAAAATCCATTGCCAGGTTAGTTTACCGGAGGGTAATAGCTCACATGGCAGTTGATGTTACTTGTTGCTTCAGCAACTTCTGCTTTGTGATTGAACCATCCCTATGAAGATATGCATGTCAGCCAACCAACCTCTGGCTAATACTCGGTAAAATGAAAAAATGTCAATCAAGCATCTTAAACCTACCAACCAGACTTAAACATGCTGAAACTGAAATCTCTGAAGCTCACCCTTCATCTAAGCCCATGCAGCTGGGTCAAGTTGACAAATCGAACGTGGCCAAAGGGCAGCAGCACAAGCTGTCGATCTCACAACGCGACGTCCACAACTATGGACTCATGAAGAAACGAAAATTCCCTGAACCAACAACTCAACCTGTCAACTGTCACTGTCAAGGCTTCTGCTCATAGCAGCAGCCGGTATCCTGAACCCTGTAAATCTGTCGAACCCAAACTTTGACAACAATATGGGTATGCAATGGTGTGCACACAAAAGAAGGTAAACATAATACAGGAATACACCTGATATCACCTAATGAACCTCCATGTGTGTGTGTGTGTGTGTCAATAAAAGCCTATTGGCTCACGTTCCTGGTGAAACATTGTGAACCTACTCAATTGCAGCGGCCAAATGCGCCTGTAGGTGTGGCCAAAGATCTTTGGCGGCAGCGGGGACTCCCCCTACGCCATGCTTCAGCAGTTTTTCCTTGGCAGGCAACAAATTCGCACAGCGATTCTGGTCTCCCTGTGGTTCGCAGCATCGGAATCTGGATAAACGGTCGTTCGAATTCCTTCAGCGCTTCGCATTGTTGCAATTGTTTGGCCTCATCAATCATTCAACATCTTCAACATCAACCAATCAACCAATCAATCAACCAACCAACCAATCAACCAATCAACCAATCAATCAATCAACCAATCAACCAATCAACCAACCAATCAACCAATCAATCAACCAACCAACCAACCAAGCAATCAATCAATCAAACAATCAATCAATCAATCAATCAATCAATCAATCAATCAACATCAATCAATCAACCAACCAACCAATCAATCAACCAATCAATCAATCAACCCATCAACCAATCAATCAATCAACCAACCAACCAACCAATCAATCAATCAACCCATCAACCAATCAAGTAACCAATCAACCAACCAATCAATCAACATCCATCAATCAACATCAACCAATCAAGTAACCAATCAACCAACCAATCAATCAACATCGATCAATCAACATCAATCAATCAATCAACCAACACCAACCAACCAATCAATCAACAAATCAGAGACCACTGGTCACCCTTGGTTATCAGCAATCAACCATCGACATCATCGACCTCAGCGCCCCAGGTTCCACTTCCAATGACCTTCGTCCATCAGGGCCTAGGAGAGCTGCATCCAGTGCTTGCCGCAGCTCTGGCTGCGGCACCGCTTCGGGTAGCCTTCGGTCCCAAAGATGGCCTCAGCTGGCTTACACCCTGATGCCACCAGTGATGAAGGTACATTTAGTACTAAAGATTTAAAGATCAGTAGTATTAAATGATATTAAATGTCTTAAATAAACATTTAATACATTCATTAAGATGTATTTGTTATACATTTAGTAGATTTCCAAAATTTTTTGCCGGCCCGATTCTAAATATACCTAGTTATCTAAAGGGGAGTTTATTCAGGCCCAATATCCAAACATGTGAAGGGAAAATAAGGGGAATTGAGAACAGGACTTCATTTAAGATATCCAATAGTGATGTCTCCATAATCAACTTTCATCAATTCTGGGGGATGTGAGATGCAATTTGCTAGAAAGGAGCCGAACCTAACAGGCACTGACACTTCTGCTATCTTTGATATCTCAAGCCCATCAAAGATTGCTGAAGCCCAGGCTCCATTTCGCAGATCCTGTACCAGGTGCCGACGATGGTCATAAGCACTCTTCAGCAGTGTGTCCAAGACCAATTTGGCCGAGCTCGCCTGGAACGAAATGGCTGTTCAAAAGAAAGTGTTCAGGCATGGGGGTCATAATTGATGGTAACCATCTCAAAGGGAGTCGTTTTGGTGAGCTTGGGACTGCGGGGATGCAGCATACGGACGACATTGGACGACCCTATTTACGGGCGGCATGCGAAAGCGATTCCGGTATGAATGCGGATCGAGCAAAATGCCTTTTGGTGTGCACTTCTTGAGTCATAGCGACACCCAGCAAAGTCAGGTTCGTCCAATGTCGTGCCAATGATCCAAATCCAAATCTCATACTGTTGGCCAAGATCCTGCACTGGATTGTTTTCAATCGAGACCAGCTGTTTCATTTGTTTTGCAGGCACATCATGCCAAATGGTACAGGATTTGTCCATCCAATACGGCACATTCTTGTTGTATTGGCATTCCTCATGCGGCAGCCACATGTCAACCAGCCTGGATCATGTTGAGGTTTCGATCTTTCAAAGAGAATAAGGTGTGTGCGTAGCGCCTGTCTGCCTGAGCAAGGGTCGGAACTGCCTAAACTCTCCACCGCAGCGAGATTGCCCGGAGAATCTTAACCCGATCTTCGATCTTTAAGACTACCACCCCTGGTTGTATAGGACCAGTAGACCACCTTGGACACTGTTTTTCAGCATGCGAGATATATCAAAATAAAAAAGGCAAAACAACAGTTATCAAATCATATCAAATCCTCTCAAATCTATCAACACATTGCTATAGCATTGAAATCTATTCAAATCCTATCAAATCTATAAACAGATTGCTATTGTCATCCATGATCGCTTTACAATTCTCACTGAGGCCCACCTCTGTCTTGAGATCATAGGCTGCCATTGGGCTGGTGCACAGGAAGCTTCCCAGCCAACGAAGCCAGTTGCACAAATCGCCAAAGAGCACGGAGGCCAAGTCTTCTTCATTGGCAGAAGGCAGCACGGTCATCCGCTGCAGCTCCTCATAGGGGGCGTCACCCTGGCGGTTCCTGGG
The DNA here is from genome assembly GCA_009767595.1 of Symbiodinium kawagutii. Taxonomy (NCBI): domain Eukaryota; class Dinophyceae; order Suessiales; family Symbiodiniaceae; genus Symbiodinium; species Symbiodinium kawagutii. Next base: position 193,625 of record VSDK01019045.1, read on the forward strand.
AAAGTTCCATGGAGTTGGAAGATGTTGTGGTTCCATGTGCCCAGGGATTGATGATTGAAAGATTGTGAAAGATGATTGAACGATGGTGGAAGATGCTGGAGACATGTGGGGACGATCTCATAGACCTGCGTCCGAGGTGTCAGGATGACAAAGCTCGGTCTCATGGTCGTCGCACGTTCGTTGAAGCTGACATGGCTGTGGGTCAAAACCATTAGTCCCCCTGGTTCCCCCATCATTAACCAGGCTGTTTTCCCTATAGTTTTGTTGGGGATTATCCCCATTAGTTGGTTGGTCAACTGCTTGACCCATGGCCACATCTACGGCGGCTGCACAGCTCCTCCACGATGCTGGGGAAGCTGTAGCTGAGCACCGCAAAGGCGGGCAGGACGCCTCTCCGAAGGAAGAGCTTGGAGACCTGGCCATCACTGGGATGCCAAAGATGGGCAAATGGAGATCTGAGCATCAGCCACGTTCACCAGATCAATAGGGAATATGTGGTATATTTCAGTGTAGCATGGTATACTTCACCATATCAACATAAAAATTGTGGTATATTTTGGTGTACTATGTACAATTCACATGAAGCCAATCAAAAAGTCCAAGGATTGTTCCGCAAAATGCTACCAAAGAGTGCACAACATTGTTACTATAGTTGATGTTACTATAGTCTTCTTGATTCTCCATCCCAATGTTCACAACACCGCAGGATCTCAGCCCTTTTAGTCGTCCATCAACAGCTCCAAGCTGTGCCTCCTTGGTGCCCAGCTCCTTTCCCAAAGCGTCATCAGCAGTGCGATCGCCGGGCTTGGTCAAGGGATGGCTCTCGCGGAAGATGTCGTAAGTAGCGACTCCTGGATGGATGGAATGGATGGTATCTTGGGATGGATTTTTACACATCTAAAAAACCTGGATGGTATCTTGGGATGGATTCTTGGGATGGAATGGATGGATATGGATGGTATCTTGGTAGCGACTACTGAGTAAGAGACAGATGTTTGGTGCCATGGGGATGGAATCTTGGGATGTCATGGTATGTCCATTGCGGATGGGAATGTTGGAAGGATCTGATGATATGGGTCATTACCAGAACCAAACATGCACACACTAGTTTGGTCTTGTCTTCGCGATGTGAACCCTTAGCGGGTCCGTTGGTATACCATGGTGTACCAGGTTTGGTTTCCCTGGTGGAGGCTCCTTGCAGTCCATGCTGGAAAGCATAGGGGCTATCCTGATGTCTGCGTAGGATCTCGCCCAGGAGCTGCTTCTGCACCTGCAACTGGATCATGGATCTGATGTGTGTCTTGGAACGCCTACGTTGCGTTCCCTGCTGCGTCCTCATGTAACGATGCAATTCAGCCTGAAGTCTGACATCCTTCAGGAGTTTCTGGGAGAAGTATGTGTTGGACAAGCTCGGGTGATCCCCACTGTGACGTATCAGTCTGACATGGCTTCTGGATATTTCTGGCACATATCCTGACATTCTATAGGGTTCGGGTCTGGGAGTGCCACGATGGGTCCGATGGTGCCCACACACTCTGAAACTTCACTCCACTGCACCCTGTGCTGAGACGCCTACACGAGGACGAGGGGACAAGGAGAAGACAACTGGCCCAATCCAGGGCCGCATTTTCTCTGGGAGAAAGGAACCGTAAGACATGTCTCCAGCACTGGAAAGCGTAGAGAGACAGTCACATGTCTACATGAGACGCAGCTCGTTCTTCCAGCGCTCCTCGGTTACTCCTACCATGTATCATTTTTGTTGCTTCAGCCATGCCTCCACTCCACACGCTGCAATCTAAGAAGCAGAACCGAATCGCCATCTCGAAAAAAACGCGTCAGAAATAGATGACCCGGTAAGGAATAAGTGCCTACGGCCAAACCTGCTCAACGTTCCTTGATGGTTACTACAAAGCGGGTGCGAAAATCCTTCGGTCAAAACTCTTGGTACCAGCAACCCATTCTTGGCATCTTCAATCTCCTTGCCATGGTTTGTCGGTTGTTGCTTGTCGCTTACTGGCGGCAAAAGCCCGTGCCCGGTAATGCAAGTTTTGCAGGAACTGGTGCTGTGACATGTTTATCACCAGCAAAACGTCTTGCTGATCTGTTCTCGAGGAAATTGAGGCTCTTCGACAGGACTACCGTAGCCCCCATAGATAGCTAGAAAATATGGGAAAAATCATCATCTTTTTTCACTGGGTTGGTCGGAAAATCTACAGAAAAACCCTATGATTGGTGGTTCAAACAAGGTCTTCCTGCAGATTAACAACACCAGCACCTCGTCTCCCCTTTGCGCATCGCGACACAGCTGCTTTAGCTCTTGACGGCCCAAGAGCTTCAGAGCAAAGATGAGCACATACCTTAGCCATGAACACGATATAGGTTAGATGTAAAAGGTGGGAAGCCTTAAATGCCCTACAAAATAGTGTAATAGCGTCAAATAGTGTTAAATAGAGTCGTGTAACAATAACCTACTCTTCGGTTGGAACACCCCTTAGCTCCCCCTTCAAAGCGCCATGGGGATACCCCTGGCTCCAAGCAACACCCTACCAACCACAAGCCAGCAAAAACCTGAATAACCATCAAGCTCCTGAAAGAG
>VSDK01019056.1:13635-32416 GCA_009767595.1 Symbiodinium kawagutii
TGGCAGCTGCCTATGTGGTGGGACCCGCCATTGGCGGAGCATTGACACACTTTTACGGAGCCCAAACGGCGTACTGTGGAGTAGCTGCGCTCATTGGAGTCTGCGGAGGTGCTTATGCCACCCTTCCAGAAACAATGCCCAAAAGAGCACCATCCCCAGAATCCGCTTCTTTTCGGCTGACTGCAGCTGCAAAAGATTGGCAAGACTTATTGCAGGATCGTCGGCAACAAGCGCTGTTTGCTGCGAATTTGGCCCTGTTCATGAACTATTCTGCTATGGTGACGGTCATGCCGTTGCATGCTTATCACCTCTTCGGTATCGGAGCTGGAGAAATTGGAGGTTTGTTCTCAGTGGGTGCCGCTGTTGGCATTCTGTTGGCTCCTGTCATTGGTACATTGTCTGATAGATATGGACGTACGCCTTTGATAGTTCCATCAACAATCCTGTGTGGAATTGGTTGCTTAGGTGTGGCCATGAGTCATGTTTGGGAGCCTTTCTTGGCATTCTACATGATGTGGTCCGTTGGAGAAGCAGCACTCGCACCACTGTTGAGCGCCTATGCTGCAGACATTGCACCGAAGGAACATGTGGGCTCAGCCATGTCGCTGGGTCGACAAGCAGGAGATTTGGTCTCCTTTGTAGCACCACCGATGCTGGGTTTCATGTACGATACTTCCCCTGGGCATGCTGCCATGTCCCTGACTAGTTTCATGACCATCGTTGGAGCTGCCACTTTCTGGAAGCGTACCAGATAGCGATCAAAAGATGGGCAGAGGTTTCCAGCTTGGTGCTAGCCACCCTATATAAATGACGTTATCATTTGGTTGCCGGATGGATAGAAGTTTGATGTGTTGCTGACATTTCGCGATCATAGGCAAATGCACAATTGTGATCAACTCTGTAAATTAGCAATAGAATTTGACAGATCCTGCCCCAAGCTGCCGGTTATCATGACGGTTGTGCTGCTTCGTTTTTTCTAGCAAGTGCAGATTCTTGTCAATGGCCATGTTGCATATTGACAAGTGTTGAATTTGCCATTCACCCTGCCAGAGTCAGAAAAGGAACCGCTAAGGACAAAACCATCCCAATTTTCAAGGCAATCATTTTCATTTCGTCGCCTCCGAGTTCCAACAGTTCACGTTTCACAAGTGATCAAAGCAACATAAACCAAGATAAACCAGTAGCGCGAAACAAACCATCAGCTCTAACATCCCCAGTTTGCTTTGACAAAACCGCTGAGTCAGTCCCAGCCGTTGCCGCGGTTCTCGTTGCGATTGAGGTCCCCGTGGCGCGGCACCCCCGACTTCTCCAGTTGTGAGCCATGCCCTGAGGGCCGCGTCGGTGAGCCCAGTTCCGTCAGGTGATTCCGTTGGTTTAAGGTAGCCAGGAGGTGCTTTGATGGAGATTTTGGGAGATGAGTTAAGATGAGTTAAGATGAGTTTACTACAAATTTATGTTTCAACTCTTGATATTACAGTTTGAAGTCTATTTAGATTGTGATGATTGATGTGGACGTTTCTCCTGTGCCAGATATGATGTTCTCATTGATGTGCTCCACTGTCGCTTTTGGATGATCTGAACTAGGCTTTGTTCGCGGTTCTGTGCTGCGCTTGTTGGAGAATTCTTGAGAAATCCTGGCAGCTGAGGTGTGCCCAGTTGGAACCGGCAACGTGTCTCAGGGAACGATTTGTCGGGAGCCTAGCTGCCAGACATTCTCCAAACGTTAGGTGTCGATCTGGTGAGTTGTGCCATGCCCCAGGGGAAGTCCGCCATTGTCAAATGACATGGCTATGGGTCAATATTGACCAACCAAGGGGTGGATTTGGACCCACTGCCACATGTCCAATAACAGCGCCGCTCCGCTGAAAGGTCCGGAGGGCCACATCTGCAGCGAGGGCACAACGTGTGAAACACAGTCGGACCACAGGGGTGACACAGGAGACCGGCAACGACCCGCAGTTTGGGGGCTACAACGTGGCATAGTTCACTTGGAAAGTTCTGAAATTTGAAGGGCGAATCCGCGCAGGGAAAAGATAGCTGAAGGAATGCACGAGGTATTGCCCTCCTTCTTGGCTTTTCACTTTGTGACATTTTTTTTGGGGCTACAACTCAATGTTCGTGTCTCTCTCGCGCTTTTGACTTTGTGACATTCTTGTTGTGACATTTTTCCGGGGCTAAAACTTAACATTCTTGTCTCTCTCGCGTCATTTCTGGACCACCGTTTTGTCGCAGTGAGAATATCATCGAAGGTGATTGAAATTTGATGTAAGTTGTCCGAGGGATGTATTTTTTCTGGATATATATATATACATATTATATATATGATTATATATATATATACATATTTATTGTGATTCTGATGAACCCACACAGAACTGTGCTATGGGAAAGCATTGAACGTTGACCTCAAGCTACAGAACTATGCGGATGAATCCCAGAACTATGCTACAGAACTAGCCAGAACTATGCCAGTTGATGGAAATTCTTCGCTCAGACCTGAAGAGCAGACGGATGTTCGCTGCTATGACGGCTTCTTTTGCCGTTCCTCCACAACGTTGGGAACGCAAAGGGGAACGTGGACGTGTGGCATGGTGATATGAGTGGAACATACCTGGCAGGGCCCCTTTCCCTGCAAAAAATGATGGTTTCAGTGTCAAAGATACCTTAAAACTGATGGTTTCGCTATAAACTATTTTTTCAGGGATGATGGTGGCGCGAACATTGTCGTTCCCATCATCTAGAAACATGTATCAATGTCTATCAGTATGCAAATCATGTAGCTGTAATGAGTTCCAATGGACTTGGAGACATCATGCAGTGATGCAGCATGAACTCGTGTCAATATTTGCAATTGTATTTACTCGGTTGGTTTCCAGCAAAGTGACTTTTTGTGACCCAAGGGCATGCCTTTGGCACAAACTGCGTCTTGGCCGAGTGGTCATGCAAGTGGTCAATGACTGTGGCACTGAATCCTATTCATATGGCTGTGGGTCAAAACCCTGTACCCTTGGGTCCCCTATCATTAACCATTGTTTTCCTTATAGTTTGTTGGTTATTAACCACCATTATTGGCAGGTTAATATTGACCCATAGCCATATCAATGATGGAAACAGCAGTGGAGCTATCATTGGCTCATTCCAAGTTCAAGGCGCCCAATGATACCCCTCATAGTGATCTGAGAAAGCCGTGGCCCGCAACCTGGCTCAGAGCACAAGGCCGGCATGGAGAAAAAATCAACCCAGAGATGCATAGGAAGATCTGTCGGAAGTTCTGCACTTTGTTTGGGAAGGGAAGTCGAGCATGGTAACGAAAAACCTCTTGGATCTTTGGGCATTTAAGTCATCACTTCCAAGCTTGTGCCATATGTTGCGTGCTATCAGACATGCAGTAAGACTTGACAGCCAGCCTACATCACCCTGCGAATACTCCTCGCTTAAAGCGATGGCAGAAGCCAAAGAAGGTGATGCGCTACTGAGCTTGAACTTGATTGTTGGCTGTCACATGGAAATCAAATTGTTTCCTTATTGAGGGCTTCTTGAAATAGGGGTACCCCAAAATGCTTGGTTCATTATGAAAGATGATAAGATTTGAGAAACCATCATTGGCAAAGTATCTCGTAAGCTGGAAGTGACATTTTTTGCCAGGCAGGCCAAACAAAATCCAAGATTCCAGAAAGTGCACCATGTGAGATTTAAGAAAATTTCATGGAACAGTACTAAGGGCACCGTATGTGTTTCTCCGATGTTATCAACATTTGTCCTACGATCATCATGCAAAGCCTTCCATGAATTTGCTGATTGCAATGGTAAGGATCATTGAGATCTTCAAGAAGTTCGACAAGAACAATGACGGAGTGATTTCAAAGCAGGCGCAAACTGCAGGGCGACACTGAAGCCTCATGAAGCCTCTAAGCATATCATGGGGATATCCGTTAAAGGCCAACCAGGCTACCGCCAAATCAGTCCCAAAATGGTTGCGTTGTGCATAGAAAGCAACGAAGCTAAGAGTCCTGCGGAGTCAAGTGTTCACCAACTGCCACCGTCGATCCAGGGACAGACAGATGTGTTCTTTTGTGATGTTGACGGAGACGAGATGAGACTGTTTGGTAGTCACCCAAAGCTGAACTGTTTCTCTGAACTTGTCGGAATACAGTGAATGCATTTGTTGATGCTGTTTGTGTGCTGAAAGGTCGCTCAGCAATCCTGCTGCCCCCCGAACATCAAGTTTTAGATCACCCTGACATGTCCTAAGATTGCGAAGATGTTACCAGAGTCATGGTGGTGGACTCATAGGTGGCTAGATTCCCAGAAATGGTTTTGATTTATGATTTTCAAGATTTGATGCAGGAACATAGCCAGCAGCATAGTAGCTACACTGGCAAACTCACCAGGAGTGGAACATCCCCAGCGTTTTCAGATATTTCACAGCCATGGGGGCTTCTCAAATAGGTAACCCAAAAAAGGGTTGGTTGTTGCTGTAAATAGTTAACTGATCATCGATAATTTGGGGGTACCCCTATGGCTTGAGAAACCATCATAATAGGATTACTTCTTGATGTGGCTGTGGGTCAAAACCCTGTACCCCTGGTTCCCCTATCATTTACCATTGTTTTCCCTATAAAATGGTTGGTTATTATCCCCCATTATTGCTGGTTAATATTGACCCATAGCCATGTTGTTCCAAGCTCACAATGACAGCGTTCAGCTCCCCAACTCACCCCGAAAAGATGGCTGGCAACTCCTTGCTCTGTGGGCGGCCTTCCCCCATCACAAGGAGCTTACAGAGCTCCTGAATGCTTTGGGCCCGGACATGTTCTCAGCAGATGCTTGGCAGCCGGTGGGATGGAAATGCTTTGCCGAGTCGTGTAGACAAGCATCCAGATGATTCCAGGTGATTAAGCTGTGACTAAAGAAAATTGCTGCATGTTTCAGTTTCAACTCACCCACCTCACTGAATTAGCTCACTGAATAGCTGCTAGATGGTGGTGGCACAGGTTCATCGATACAAGTTCGAGGAAGTTCCACAACAGACAGGATTTCAAAGATTGCAGGAAAAATCTGTGGGGATGTAGCTCCGGTTTGATCAGTGTGAATGGATTGCCCAAAGCTTCACATTTTGAAACAACCCTATCATGTCCAGTACGCATTGGATTCTGGCGTCTCGAAAGCTTTGATGAGCTGCTTGAGCTGCTTAGCTTCCTGGAAGCCCTTACGGTCACTTGGTGAAGAGCTGCATTGATCATATTGGTGGTTTCTCAAAATAGGGGACCCCCAGGCTGATATTAATTTCTATATTATTTGAGATAAAGGATGATAAGTGGCGGTACCCCCATGGCTTGAGAAACCACCATATGCAAGCAGTATGAATGAAGAACAAACATGATTGGAGTGGGAGACTTCTCAGATATTCAGAGTTGCATGACTCGACCACCCTTGGAATGACCAGCCGCCAACGGCTGGCACCAGTGGCACCACCGGATGAGACGTGGCTTGTTGACCGCCCCAGGATTCTTTGGAAAGCCTCCTTTCAGCCATGGATTCCAACAATGATGGAAAAGCCTCTCAGTGAAAATGATGAGGTTGAGCAGTGGCTGGCTGAAGTTGCCACAGGCGATACTCAGAAGTTATAGGCTATACTCCCATAGGCTTGACAGCTGGCTGAAGTTGCAGTTCAGTTTCTGTAGTTTTTCTTAGGCCTATGGGAGTATAGCCTATAGCTGGCTAGAAATCATGGCAGCACCCACTATGCCTGAACCACGAAGTGGGAACACCAGCTGTGGCGCAACAGCAACGTGAAGAATTGGCTGATTGAACATTAGTGTATTTTTGGGTTGATTTTGGGTTGAGAAATTACGGTAGTTAAAATTTAGATGGGATGATACTACTTCACTGCTTGTACAGTATAGACAGTATAGGGTTCATTACAACGCATTACAGGAACAGCTATTCAAACAAAAAACAAATGAAAAGAGTGGTATTTATTATGGCACACAAGGCAATGCTGAGCCTACGAATCTATGCTACAACACAGCGGAACACAGTTTGCGTGTGCTGTAGCCTTCCACCAACTTGCAGCCATTTTTATAGTCGGGAAGTCCAACGAAATAATATCAGCTTCCAAGAGCTTCCAAGATAACCGAAACACTGGCAACGATCCAAGCAAATGTAGAGGAAAGGATGGCCAGAACATTCCAGAACTCTTACGCTGATGTGCTGACTGACCCAGCTGCCCCTGTTGCCATATTGCTGCTATGGTCGAGGTTCAATATGCAGAATTTGTTCATTGGCTGACCGGAGAGGAAGGTAATGAGGAGGCACGGCTTTGCTGAATGAACAGATACTCTTCAAAGCGAAAAGCTCACAATTGCTTCACTGATTTGTTTTATGAACGTTCTAGAAAGCCCATGCAGCATGTCACTATGCACAATGAATTCAAGTGTTTTCTTTCAGAACGTTGAAGCGGTTTAGCAGTCAACTACAGACCGGCATTCACTCTTCTGTTTGGTGTCGCGAAAGTGCCACGAAGCAAGCTGAAATTTATACTTGTTCCCAGAAGGATCCTAATTGATTGATTTGCCCGTGCATGGTACTGAGTGATCTTGGTAGTTTGTTACCTGGGAAAGCCCTTCGCTTTAAATGATATGGGCAGACGACGTCACTCTGCAAAATAGACCTTCACAAGATATGTACCAAACTCTGCAACCGCCACGTATATAATCTCAGGCAAACAAAATGCCAACGGGTTTCATGATTCATGAAAGCAGCAGGTCAGTAGGTTTTTCTCACTTTGTGCACCTTTGAGCATTGTTCCACGTCTTGAAATGGTTGCCGTGGATGTTTTCAATGTTAGTTGCGTCGAACTTTCCTTTGTTTGTTTTCTATTCTGACTGTTTCTGAAGTCTCTTTTACGAGTTGGGAAATAGTCCGCAGGCGGAGCAGTTGTGAATTTGTGAATTTCTTGCCTGTGGTTTAGACATGCGCCGGCAGTGGTGGTTTCCAAACTTGAGGCCATCAAGATATGGGACGCAGGGTTCTCAGTCAGGCAAAGAAGGTAGCAAGTCGGGTAGGTAATCATTTGACTGCAGTCCAGCCTCACTTGGCGCAGGTCATGACCGAGATACGACTTGAGTCTTTGTGTGGACGCTTTCATTGACGAAGCCATGGTCGTTTGAGGTAGCTATGCCAGGTAAGAACTTGCCAAAGAGTGCGCTGGCGCGTTTGGATGCCATCATTGGAATGTGACTTGGCAGCACTGAAGTGGCGTTATCAGATGCTGTAGGCTGCAAAGGAATTCTTCTTTGGTGGATTAACCTGGCAACAGAGAATCACTTTTTTGGGAAGGTCTACGAAACCAGCTGAATAGAGTTCTTTGGTACATGGAGAATCACTTCTTTTGGGAAACTCTGGGGAAACCATCTAATTACAAAAAATTGTGATTTTCCATTGGTGAATCTACCATGCCATAGGACCATAGGAGGTTCAGCATTTTTCGGTGCCGCACAGCTGTGCCGCTGAGTGACGGGCCGGGTGTGACCCCTCGCCCAGGTCACCGCACCTCTCTGGGAACATGACGTACCAAGAGGCCAGTGCTGAGCACTCGGCATGGCATGGTTAGAACCAACCATCGTTCACAACCGTGATTTAGTTGAGAGACTAACATTGGTACAACAATGACTAGTGAGACTGGCAATGATGATTTAATGAGATTCGGCAAATGAACAATGGTTATAAACAATTAGCCATCGTATCAAACTAGGATTGTCCATTATATAGCCATTCTCATAGCCAGTACATGCCAGTACAGACATGGCTATAATTAGCAATGTTTTTAATCAATGTTGTTGATCAATGTTAACCATTCTTTGCACCATTGCCACAGATTACTTTGCCATACTGTGCTAGGGGCATATGGAAGTTCAGCTAGGACGGGGGGTCGGAGAAGGATCAGCCGAATGTACCCAAGGAATTCTTACGAATATATTTACCAAGCGTGACCATGTTGTGGCAGACATCCAACCAAGTAAGCAAGAAAGCACAAAGTCTTCATCAGCACTGCCGCTCCCCACTTTCAAACAATGCGCTTATAATGCCATCGTGGCATTCCGCTACGAAGATTGCCACGTGCATTGCCACGATTTGCCACGCACTACATTGCCAACTTGCTGCACGCACCACTTGCTGCATTGATTCTACTTCGGCTGAAGCACCCTGAAGTCAGCAAGACAGACAATGGGCTGTCGCAATCTTTCAGGATATGTTGAAGCCATGGACGAAATAGTTACGCTCACTTTGAATGACTCTGTTGTTATCTTGTAATATCAACATGGTTTACCCAATTCCTGGCTGGTTGAGGGAGGTCTCACATAGATTGTGTGCGAGAAAGCATTGCACAACAGTGCCCAATCATACTCGTGCAGGCACGGAAGGAATTGGACAAGGGCGAAGAGGAGTGATTCTTTGTTCAAGGGCAAGCTGCGTGATATCAGGGTTGAACAAGTGCCTCACAATTCAATCAACAGATTTCTTGGTTCAAGCACACTTCAACCAACAGATCCTGTTTGAAGGCCCAACTTCCACTTTGCCAGTTTGGGTCTTGGTGTCGCGACAGGACAGCGCCTTCTTGTACATTCCTCAGCTGTGAGGACATCAGATAAAGAGATAAAGCGGTGTGGCACCAGCAAAGTATAACCATCCTGGAATAAACTGGACAGATGGTTATCATCATAATCGCTGGATTTGATAATCATCCTGGATTTGATAACCATCCATATTTGAATATTTGGACATCCCCAATAGCTAAATATCTAAAGATTGAACATGGGGGTTGTTCTACTGGTACCTACCTCCGGATGGTTTTAAATATCTACGAGCCGTTACAGACCTTAGAATCGAACTATGAAATACCATGATTGTCGACAGCGATCAATTATCATTGCAAACATCAAGAAGTTGTGCTCTTGCCAAACACTATATTGATGGTCAAACCATAAACTTCAAGCATAAACTCTTGATGTTTAAGCATAAACTCTGAACATTTAATCATCAATCATCCCATGTTAATCCCATGTTAAACCATAAACTCTGAACATTTAACCATCAATCATCAACTCTTGCTGTCAAAGCATCGCTAGGACAGACGTTTCCCAGTGCAAGGGGTGCGACTCCGCCCAGGCTCTCGGACAAACTCCTGCTGCAGTTGGAAGCGGATGCCCTTTGGCCAAGTTTGATATGGCGAGCTGGGTCAATACTAAATAACCAACCAATGGTGGATAATAACCAACAATAATAAGGAAAACAATAACAATGGGTAATAGTGGGGAACCAGGGGTACAGGGTTTTGACCCATAGCCATATAGCTGCAGCCGAACTGAACGTGGCCATATCGGTCAAGGACTATGCCTGATCCAAGGGTCAGGTGAACATGGCGACATGCACTGTCATTGACACCCAAAAGCTTGTTTCAATCATCCATATTAGGGTTGGTCGAAACCTTCAGACGGTTCTTGGTGCCGAAGGTTGTTTGAGCACTCCTGGGACGTTCACCCCAGGCTTTGACCCATTTTTCTGTCCAATGGTATGGTACATTCAGTACCGAGGGCTAAGTGTGCCGGGAAAATGCTGGCCGTAGGCCTGGTACAGCTTGAGCGGGGGAATTCTTTTGGAATCCCAACAGCTTTCGTTTACAGACATTTTGTAGGAATTAGCCTCTACCTGACGAGGGCTCAACAGCTATGGAGATATTCCCCGAAGTTCACTGAGGCCAATCGCATCGATGCTGCCTTTGTGAGATTCGATTACAGCGGGAGCGGAACGCTGGATGAATCTGAAGTTGCCGCCATGCTACTTGGACCGCATGGATCGTCGCGTGGATTGTCCGGGGATGTCTCCCACGGTGGTGCGCGCCCCGTGGATGTCTCCAGGTTCCAGTTTTTGGGCTTTCCTGACCCAGCGGAGGAGTCGAAGTTTCTGAAGCTTCGTTTGGGATACCCTGGTGCCTTTGGACCATGGCTTTCCATCATTGGGAGACAGCGACATGGGGTCAGGACGAAGGAGTCAAAGCCCTTGTGAAGAAGTTGGACAAGGTGGGGTGATACGTTTGACTGAAAGGTTTCAACTTGGTGTTCTAATGCCCTTGTACCAAGTATGAAGCAGAGGTGCCTCCCTGGTTTTACCATGTTCATCCTGGTGTTTTCCAGGAAGAGTTCAAGCATTTTGTGGAGGAGTTTGGAGGCGCCCTGTTGCAAGCATTTGCAGAAGCTGCGTGAAGACTGCCTTGTACAGATGACATAGGATGACAGACATGTGGCTTGCAGATGTTTCATCTTTGCGCGAATCATTGCTCACGGGAACAACTTGCGTGGCAGAGTTTTTCAGAGATAGAGAGATCATGACAGATCATGGTTGGAACAAGGTGGGCCCCTGGCAGTTATAAGTTGGGTTATAACCCCTATAACTGGTAGTTAACCCCTATGGTGGTTGGAAGGTGCTTAGGAACCGCTGGGGTGCCTTGTCTCTCACGATCTTCAAGAGGCTGTGACGCACTCTTTGAGCGCCGAAGAGCCAAGGCACTTCGCGTTGCTTGGTGCTGGCTGCTGGTTTCTGCAGATGTGGAACGTGTCAGCTTCAACGGTTTCAAGCTTGAGCTTGTGTTAACTAGGAGATTAAGGATCACCAAGGGATTGCTTCCAGGATTGACATGGCTTGGCAATGAGTCGGGGGATTGACATGGCTTGGCAACGAGTCGGGGCTGGTGACAACCCGCGTCCGGGCACATGCCGGGCATGTCTGGTGCCGAGGATCGGGCTGTCAGTCACTCGGGCTCCAGTGGTTCACTCAGCTCCTTTTCCAGGGAGGAGATCCAGGACCACTGCCCGGGGGATGACTAAAAGCCCAAGGGGATCAAGTTCACTAACTTTGGGATCAAGCTTGGGCTTTGACATGACTTGATCCCAGGGAGATCCCAGGGTTGATCAAGATTTAGTAAGAGGGTTTTGACATGTTTTGACTACAACCCTGATTGAGATGTTGTTGAATTAGTTGGATGAACCCTTGAATAGCTTGAAGTTGAGATGTTGTTGAACGATGAACATGGATGAAGATGGATTTTCACAGGCAATGGGATTGTTGGTACTGGCAAGTATTGGTACTCTGCTTCAGTGCCATAGGAACAACTGGAGAAACCATGGCAGTTCAACGCAGCAGAGGGATAGATTCAACGCCTTTGCTTGGGACTCTGCACCAGGACAATATGTTATCTGCTGGAATCGAGCCAGATGCACAAGCATATTGGGCAAGGCACTTAGTGACCTAGTGTCTTAGTGCGGCCAAAAGAATTCCGGAAGTCTTGCACTTAAGATACCCTAAATGCAGATCGGTTTCTATGGTTTTGACAGCTCTTGATACGTTGTATCCCTATCATCTTCATAGATATTCATAGCTTGATTGGACCAGCTTTCTCGCGCGAACCAAGGAGTTGGTCTTGCCGCCATCAGAAATCGAAAACGTGTGCTTACTCACAGGCCATCAGCATCTGAGTGAAGCTGGTGATCCATAGGACATCAACCCCTCCCTGCCGTCCCGGCTCAGGATGCCAAAAGAGGGCCGTTGCCAACATCCGGCGAATTGCGAAGGCAGGCGATGGTTCAAGGGGCAACCATCATGAACTCAGGAATAGCACGAATGAAGAGGCAAAAAGCATAGGTAGAGTGTAGCTTGACAGCAACTTGAGATATTCAGCTGGTGGAGAAGTGTTTGGCCCGATGGTCAACTTTGCAACGCGGTATGCACTCAGCGGTAGCGTTTCAGCCGATGGTTCAAGGCCAGCTTCGACAAACGATGTCACAGTCAGGTTGAAGGGCACAGATGCATCGTTGAATATGTTTGATATTGATTGATCATGGTTCTGCGTGCTGATGATTTATGGATATTTCATGGACATTTCATTATGAATTCAGAAGCGCGGACCAGGAGGTGTACCAATCCGACCAAGAGGGGTGACCATTCGTTACAGGCAGTAAGTATTTGTGGTTCCTAGCCCCTGTTATGAACCATTATATACAAGGCATTGACCATTCTTAACAAGGTTCAACCACTTATTGAGCACTCATTCATCATTGTTGACCACGTTGGGTCAGACTGCTTGGCAGCAATGATTCCGATGTGTACCGCTTGGAGCGGCCAATGTGCTGTGAGCGCTCAACTGCCCGCTGAGCGACAGCATGGTACAGTTGCTTGGTTTCGCCATGTCACGAAAGCTTCAACTGTCCGCAGTCAGCCACTCTGCAGTGGCATTCTCGTTGCAGCGGTGGCTGGTGGAAGGCGAATTTGCCAACGAAGACACCGAAGATCCCGGATGTTTTCAGCCATTGAGGCGGATCCACGTACAAAAAACGAGGTTTTTGTCGACTTCGACACCTTCGTGCGATGGCTCATGGATTTGGAACGCCGGCGAGGCAAGGAGGTTCCCAGAACCTATCGCAGTTTGGACCGCCGTGTCAAGGCTTTGATTCGCAGATTGCGAGCAAGAGGCATCCAGGTGTGCTTTCTTCAAAGGGACGAGGCTTCTCCATGTTGCAGCCAACCTGAGGATGCTCATCTTTGGTTGGCAGAGGAGCAGATCAGATCATCTTTAGCCAAAGCTGGCTGCTGCTGGAAGCATTGTGAGGATTCTCCCACGGAAGTGCTGAAGAGACAGGTGCAAAAGGATCCACGTATTGCAGCCATGTTTGGTGCGGACAACACAGAACTAAGTCCTGCTGCGGCTGAGTGGTTGGTGGGTTCAAAAGGCATCACAAACGAACTGCAAAACGAAGATGTCTTGCACAGGGCTGCTCTCCTGGCTGATGACACTCCACAGCAACCGCCACTTGGGACCAGTTCTGAACCCCATGAAGCAGTAGTTTTGGAGGATGAATGCTTGAGAGATGCGGGCGGTGAATCTCAGTGGCGGCAGCAAGGATCGCCTCTGGGAGTGGAAGGAAGCCTTGCGCAGCTCGCGTCATGGCTCGAGGATGCCTCGCTCGATGGCTTGGACCGTCCTTTGCTGGAGGAAATCTGTGATTTACCCATGCAGGCGAGGGCATGGCTCTTGGAACGGGCTCTTCGAGTGGGTGGCATCAACGACACTTGGATTCAAGACTGGGCCCAGTTGGTACAGCAGCTGCGGAAGCAGGTACCTGGCGCCGATTGGAGCTCTTTAGATCTCCAGGATGGGGAGCATGGCCTGGCCTCTGCAGCAGTTTTCTTGTTGGCGCGCTCAGCGCCGCTGATGGAAGAGGAGCTGGAGGCTTTGGCATGGACCCTGGAACTCATGAAGCCCAGGCGGGGAAAGCATCTCCCACATGAAAAGCCATCATGGGGGCCGGAAGGTTATTTTTGCCGACCTGGGGGTGAGCGGGGCTCTCCACACGGTAATGGGTGATTTCAAATGTTTTACCCAATTTCCAGACCGTTTTTTGCTTTGCCATCCAGCATCATGGCATCTAATTCACATCGCTACAGAGCCGTATGGTGAATCCACCATTGGTATCATCTTCGACAAGAACCATCCTGCACCACCAACCATCATGTACATTCAGGCACCACATTGTACCACCCTCAACCATCATCAGCAATCACTCGCCACCATCAGCCATCATTGCCTTCCGTGGTGACCGCTGTTACTGTGATCCCTTCGGCCAGTCAGCCCTGGCGCTTGCCAGGTAGGAACACATTGGAATTTTTGCAGAGGAAACCCCTTTTTTGCGGCTAATCTTGGTGAGGCTTTTCCCTACCTAAAGGGTGGGTTCTCCCTCTGCCAGGTCTGGCTTGTTTTTTTGTTTTTGGCCGTGAGCCGTCTTTCACCGAAAGCGGTCGATTGCTCGCCCGGCCACTGCTCATTTCATTTTACCAGCATTTCACCTCATTTTCCACCACCTAACCGTCACTGATCATCATAAACCACCGTCAAGCGTCATTAACCACAATGAAGATCAATGAAGCATGAAGCATCATTGGCCATCATCAACCATCATGAACCATGGTATCCTTTCAATTTTCACTATCAAGCTGTCGAGGGCTTATTCAACCTCCGACGACAAACGATAATGGTACACAAAAGAGCGGTAGACGGTGTGTAGAGTACTAGACGGTGTATACAGGGGAGACGTAGACGGTACAGGGGATTCCAAGAGTTTTCTTGTCGGGAAATAAAGATTGGGAGGGACATAAAGACCCGATTTTGTCGACAGGAAACAAAGCAAACCTGTTGGGAGCAACAATTCTTGTTCCTATGCTCAGGCGGCAGCCTACTGCATTTATCAAGTCCATCATGGCTTCCCTGGATCAAATCTTGCTGGAGGAAGAGCTTGAACTCGATGAGCGAGCTGCAGCAGTGGCCATTGCTTTTCAGGACATCATGAAATCATTTCTGTATCTGGGTAGCTTATAGCCACTAACTTTGGTTTCTAGTGGGATTGGAATGGATCAGACTGGTTTGCCAGTTTACCACTCTGCCCACTCAAACCCAAAGTTTCAGCCACCAAGGTATCTTGGACACCTGGTGGCATTGGAGGAGCCTTGGCTGGTGGAACCCCGTGACTGCTTTGACGACGTGCTTTTCCGCAAGCTGCTCTTGGCCTTGCAGTCAGGGGCCGACTTACGCCGAAGATTGGGGGGTCGTGGCTTGCAACGACCCGGCCGGAGCTTGCGGCGTCCAGGCCGTGCAGATTCCAGTCCCAATGCTGGTCTGGCAGCGACTCGTGGGGCGAGGTTGGCGAGGTTGCTGACCGCAGCCCTACCGGTGGCTTCGGATGATGACCAAACGCAGCAGGAGAAGTTGGCGGATTTGATCCTGCGAGAGCAGGAGATCAAGGAGGCCATCCTCAACGAAGCTGAAGAGCCCAAGTTTTCGGCCAAGGCTTGGCGGGAAGGAAGCAGAAGACTCTCCAGCTCAGTGCCAGCCGTTGCTGAGAAGCCGTTACCATCGCCAGAAGACACTGATCAAAGCTATGGCAGCCGTGAAGAAGTTGACAGAGCTGCTGAAACTGCTGGAAACGTCACTGGCGATGCCCCAGGCAGCACCAGCCCCACACCAGAATCACCTCTATGGACCGTTGATTTGTTGCCAGATGTTACCATTAATTGACATGTTTATTTATATTGATAAGTAGTCTACCATTAAGATTATCAGTCACTATGGTTCACCAACATTTAGAATCAAGAGTTAAGATTAAGAAATAGTCATCAATGATGATCATGAACCATGGTTTGTACGGGAGCAGTTGATCATAGTTGATCACCATTATCAACGATGGTTAATTAACCATTTGAGAATGATAAATGCACCACAATTCACTGCTACCAGAACCTCCCTCTTGTTATGACCACCTCTGCCCCTTCACCAGGCAGACAAAGGATGCAAAGGATGCCAAGGACAAGCCAACAACCACGTGGGGCAATGTGGTTTGTACCAGGTGAGACTGACACGGTCTCCAAAAAGGCAAAGTTGGACTGGGAGAAGTCGCAGAGGTCTCAGGAATTGGCGGGGGAAGCAGATGAAGACGAAGGAGATGAGTTGGAAGACGAGACAAGTGGAGAGGAGAGCCTTGATGATCCGTGGCAGACCTTAGAAGACCGTCGCCAGTTGGCATGGGCTGCACAGGAGAGCCCCAAGTCCTCCAAGCCTTTGGATGTTTGGGATGAGGCGCCAAATGCAAAGATCAAGGCGCTCGCGTGGGAGGAATTAGATGCCTGGGAGAGTGCGCCAGATGCACAGTTCAAAGCGCTGGCCTGGGAGGAATTGGATGCTGCGGATCAGGTGCAAGATGTACAGTTCAAACCACTCGCATGGGAGGAACGGGAAAAGGCGGAAGAAGAACTCTCGAAGTTGAAAGAAGAAGGATTTGGTTTTCAGAGAGAAGAAGAAAGTGAAGAAAGTGAAGAACTCA
This sequence comes from Symbiodinium kawagutii, assembly GCA_009767595.1. NCBI lineage: Eukaryota > Dinophyceae > Suessiales > Symbiodiniaceae > Symbiodinium > Symbiodinium kawagutii. Next base: position 29,562 of record VSDK01019056.1, read on the forward strand.
TAGCTCCTCCCAAAGTCTCCCAAGAACTCCCCATTGAAGCATTGCGCCATGAGATTTTGGAGCGAGTACGGCAACATCGAGCAACCATACTCGTTGGTGCTACTGGCTGTGGAAAGTCAACGCGCTTGCCACAGTACATCATGGAAGAGTCTGGTTCGAAGGTTTTAGTGACCCAGCCCAGACGAGTAGCAGCAGTTGAGATTGCAAAGCGTGTGGCAGCAGAACGTGGAGAAAGAGTTGGCAAAAACATTGGCTACCGGATCTCCGGAGAAACCGTGGCAGGAAATGGCAAGCTGCAGTTTGCCACAATAGGTTATGTCCTCACCTGGTTTCTTGCAAAGCCCGAGCAGTTCGCAAGTTTCAGCCACATTATCATCGATGAGGTTCATGAGCGTGGCGCAGACATGGAGTTGTTCCTGCTGCTGACTAAGCTTTTGATGTATTTTTTCCCACGACCCAAGGTCATTCTGATGTCGGCCACCATGCAGCCAGATGAGTTCAGTAATTATTTCTCAGATTTTGAGGTTGGAGAGCCTCTCACAGTGCCGGGCCGGACATTTCCTGTTTTCGAACTTTTTCTGGACAATCTTTTGGCTGACTACAAGAAGGTCTTGCCCCAACCTGTTCTAGGAATGGTGGAGGAAGCAGTTGAAAACTTTGAAGATGTGTCGAAGGGGCAGGCTGAAATTCTCCAGGGGCTACCTGAACTTGCAGTGCAGCTGGTTCCGTATTTCGCAAAACAGAACACTACTTTACTAATCTTTCTGCCAGGGCTGGTGGAACTGAACCGGCTGTCAGACCTGTTTTCTTCCTTGGAGTCCTTGAACACATCACCTGGCAGCAACAGGGATGCGCCAAGCAAGTACAAGGTATTCGTCCTCCACTCCATGGTGCCAAGAGCAGAACAGGAGGAAGTCTTCAAGAGACCGACAGGCAGACTTTCTTCTAGATGCAAAGAGTCACGACGGGATTGTCTCCAGATGTTGCATAGACTATATTTATATATATATAGATAATATAGATAGACATAGACTTTCTACTGGTATACTGACATAGTGTGAGTACACGATTCACTGGGTCCAATTCTTCAATGATCATGATGAATACAATTACATTATTTTTATGGTTGCGTCATGTTCTGTTTATTCAACTTGAAAGGGGTCATTTTTTCTGCAGGTAAAGCAATTGGTTGGTTTGTGGGTAGTTGTTCGGTTCTTTGATTGCTCGGTTGTTCGGTTGGTTGCATTGCATAGGCCTTCCCTTCAGATCACAACGGCCAACCACAAGAAACGTTGTTCAGGTGGATGTTGCCACATTGTGCTGGCGTCGAACATTGCGGAATCCTCACTAACTCTGCCAAAAGTCGCGGCTGTGATCGATTTTGGCCTGCACAGAGAGCCAGTCTTTGATCCAAAGCAGGGTTTGACTTGTCTTACCACCAGCTGGTGCTCCCATGCATCTGTGAGGCAACGCAGTGGCCGTGCTGGACGCACACAGCCCGGCATAGCCATTCGCCTTTTCACGAAGAAGATCTACCAAGAGGTGATGGAAGAATTTGACACGCCTGAGATTCTGCGGACCTCTTTTTCCCGACTCTTTCTGCGCGCCAAGAAGCTTTCAGAGGTCTTGCAAAGAACTGCCGCACGATTTTCGGCTGAATGCCCTTTAGATTTGAGCTGTGCAAAGTCGTTGCTCCTGTCTTTGCCGCAGCCTCCCAACACATTGTTGGTCAAGGCAGCAGTGAAAGAGTTGGCAAATTCAGGGGCTCTCACAGCAGCAGATGAAGCTGCAGACATCACGTCTCTTGGAGTCTTCATGGACGGCTTGCCTCTGGAAGTCGGTTTGTGTAGATTGGTTTGGTTCGGAATGCTTTGGGGCTGCTCCATCGAAGCTGTTGTGATGGCAGCTGCATGTTCGAGCAAAGATCCTTTCAACAGCCCAAGCAGGACGTTTGCCGACAGCGACGAGGCCTACTTGGCGAACTTGCGCCTCTCTTGGATGGCCCGGCGACGCTTTGATGGTGGCCACTTTTCCGAGCCCATCATGATGCTTCGACTCTTCGCATACTGGGCCATGCATTTTGGGAAGCTGACCAAGTTGAAAGGCAAAGCTCGTTTCAATGAAGCCCTTACCATCGTTTCCAGGAATGCAAACATCCATCCCGGAAGGTTCCAAAGCTTCTTAGCCAACATCATGGATCTTGCCGAACGTTCTCGTTTCCTTCCTCTACCTGGAAATCCCCAGACTGCGGCGAAGGCCCGAAACGACCTCAAGCGTTTGATGAGTTTCTTCCGCTGCGAGGCATCAGAGGTACCACTTCTGCGCCCCCAGAGCGAAGTGAAGCTTCGTGCGCTGCTGGCAGCAGCCTTCAGCGAGCAACTTCTCGTTGGCCGGCGCTTCTTGGATCAGCTTCGGGGGCCAAAGACGCCAAAGAAAGGTCCGTGGCCAGGATCCAAGGCTTCTGTTTTGGGTGGACCCCGCAAGGATGGCGAGGAAGAAGAGGCTTTATCTTATGACCATCCCACTGATGAAGCTGAAGATTCTGATGACTTCTTCGACTTGAAAGCGGAACTGGCAACCATCGAGGATGACGAAGACGAGTTTGAAGAAGAAGAGTCGACCGAGGATCTGGAAGACGATGATGACGTGACTACCGGCGATGATCTCCAAACGCGATTGCCATGGAAGAAAGCCCGCAATGAGATGATTTCGGCCGTGAACTCTCTGCCTGAGAAAGGCCGGAACGTCCACCAGCGCGTCGTTGTGGCCCGACTTTCACAGTCGGAAAAACCGCAGGATGGAGCCGTCACTTTGAAGAAGTTACCAGATTTGATGGCCAAGCTGGCAGGGAAAGA